>BRDA01025819.1:0-13088 GCA_036984385.1 Crenuchus spilurus
TCTCTCACTCTCTCTCTGTCTGTCTCTCTCTCGCTTTCTCTGTCTGTCTCTCTCTCTCTCTCTCTGTCTCTCTCTCTCTCTCTCTGTCTGTTTGTCTGTCTCTCTCTCTCTCTCTGTCTGTCTTTCTCTCTCTCACACCCTCTCTGTCTGTCTGTCTGTCTGTCTCTCTCTCTCTCTCTCTCTCTCATTTTTTTTCTGCTCAATTTCCTGCAGCTGCAGTGCCAGAACTCTCTGCCCTTCAACAGTTGTCATCTGCATTTTTTTTTCTCCCAAATACCTTTATCATTGCATGAGGATGAGGGGAAAAAAAGAGAAAGCCTCAAATGAATGTGAACAAAGGCACAGCAGAGGAGCAACACAGTGCAAATTGCTTCATGATGAAGTGGCTAATCCCACTGCTAGTTTAATTGATACTTAAAGGCCTGCTAGCCAGACATGAGTGCTGAGTGGGTACAAACTGCCTCGGCCAAGGTGTGGTAGCCGGGTGAAAAATTGAAAGCAAGTTTTCTCTGTCTGCTAATGCACTTAGCTTAATGTTAGCACTCCGTCCAGACTACACACATACCTCTCATTTTCATGTTTGCACTCTCGCATAGCGAAATTGGAGATTTTTTAACATCCATGTCTATTGTGGGATTTCTTTTTCTTCCCTCTTTTTCTTCTTTTCTCTCCAGTGTGTGATCTTTGCTAGTGTGTCAGCCTGGTTTTGGAGCAGTCGTTCTGAGCTCAGACTCATTTCCAGTGTTGCGTGGCTTCAAGGTGATGTATATTAGATTAGATTCAACTTTAGCTAATGTGATGGCACACAACAGACGTTGACCTCCACACTGAACCCAAAAGTAAAACACATACTAGGCTGTGAGAACATCCACGGCACCCAGGGAGCAGAGCAGTTAGATGCCTTGCTCAAGGGCACTTCAGTCATGACCTGCTCAGGGATCGACCCGGCAACCTTCCAATCACAAGACCAGATCTCAAACCACCAGGCCACAGCTGCCCAGTGTATTTGTTGGTCTTGCCGGACTATAGGAAGATTCTGTGTAGTTTTAATGTGGGAATGAGTTAGATTATGTAAATGCTTTGGCAATGTATCACACTGCTCAGCTTAAGTTCATGACTGCATCTTAAACTAGGCTGAAATACGGCCGAGATGTTAGCCGGTTAGCACACTGTACTTACTTTGTAGATCATGAAACTTCTTTGAAGTTACAATCAACTAAATATCTATTAAACCCTCAGCCTGGTTCTAAGATTAACTCTAACTTTAACACTAACACTATTTCTAAACCTAACACTAGACTAATTCTAAATCTAAATGTAACTGCATTGGGAATAAATTGAGTTTATTTGGACATTTTCAGATAATCTTTTGAGGGATAACAAAATAAAACTGAATTGATTCACGATGTGTGCCTCATATCAACATTAAGAAAACATTGCAAAACTCAGCTGTGTTCAAAAATATGTAAGAAAAATGTTTAAAATGTTAAAAACGTTGCTGTAATACTAGTGCATCAAATGTTAAAATGTGTTATAATTTAATTGTGTTCATAACTTAATTCAGAAAGGTAAACTGTCTGTTTTATATCCATATATTTTAGATCCATTACACATCAACTGACATATCTCAATGTTTTAATGTTGATACTGATTGAATAGTAATTTGGGATTCTGGGTTTCTGATTTTCATGAGCTATACATTATACTAATCAACAGTAAAACATAAAATGGTGTGAAGTATCACTTTACATGTAATGAAAATAAAAAATAAACATTTACCTTTTAAAATTAAATGAACTACAACAGTATTCTTTTTATATAATATAATATATAATAGTGTTATCCTACGAAAACCATGCGTCTACAAAATGGTGTTTACAGTAGAAGACAAGAACGCTCTCACCCTTTAATGTAAGACATTGTAAAGACATTTTATTTCAACGCTTTTTGAAGCATTTTTATTGGTCCACTCATCCAGAAAATGTTCATGCAGTGTAAAGTCTGTCTGCTGTGTGCAAAAAAAAAAAAAAAAAAATTGGGGGAAAATGGAAATGCTTTTCATGTTTTAATGTGGAAATAATGTACATAATGAAATCATGCAAAGGCAGCATGTCACTAATTTCACCGTCTTTCTTCTTCAAATCTTTGCAGTTAGATTGTAAGCTTTACGATCCTAAGCCTCCTTGTCTGAAATTGAGGCAATTGGCAGGAGAATCGTATTTCACAAGTGTTTGCCAGAGCGATGCAGTAAGGTAAGTCATTCAAGCATCCTTTTTTCTTCCTCTTCTATGCCCTTACCCCCACTCTTCTCAACTTCAAGTAGACTTTCTCCCGCTAGAATTCCAGAATGATCATTAACCTTTCCTTTGGTTTCCACTCTTGCCAGGCTGCAGCTCCTGTTCTGTTTGGTTCCTGGCCCCATATGCCACTTTCCTATTTCCTGACTGTAGACAGCAGGGAGTAGCTCTATTATCACCTTCACTGAGCTGTCTTTGAATGTGAGAGGCAATTCCATTTCACTTTGCCATGGGGAGGAGGAGATAGGCACACTACCCGGTTCACAGAAATTGGCTCAGGGCTCGCTTTTATAAGCTCAGCACAAGGACATAGCGTTTTATTTCTGCATTACAGAGGTTATTTAATACAGGCAAATGCGCCAAATATGTTCTTGAAAATAACTCTTTTTAAAGCACTGGAAAATGTAGGATTGGAGAGTTTTAGTCCCAGTGGGGTTGAAACATCTGATTACTGTGGGAAGGTGTAATTATAGTCTTTAATAGCACTCTTGTTCATATTTGCTTATGTTACCGTGTAAAAAATGTAAAATTACAGCTTGCCTTTTAAACACTGCAACACTTAAAGAGGATGATTTTCTGCCTCATAGCACTGCTGCTTTATATTTACTAGTTTGGAAGCCAATCGGAGGGCCCTTCACCTGCTGGTGCATTTTAACTGAGACAGGCGTTCTGGCCTGCTGCTACATTTGGCTAGTCAAATCAACATGTCTCAACATTGTGATATTGTTTACTCTCACTACTGTTCTGCTCTCTGCTCCTTTTGGCGATTTTACAACCATGAGTAAAATTTGTATTAGCTAAGTGCAGGATTATTTACATTGAGCACACCCCTAGCCACATATAAGACATGAAAGTCTGCAGATAAGCCATTAACAATCATTATGTCACATGACTTGACTCAACTCAACCCAACTTGTAACACTTAACTTGACTAACACTGATAAAAGATTTGAACTGGACTTAATGACATGAGACTTGAAACAGACAAAGTTAAATGTTTCTGAAATATGTTTGTGTGATTTCTGTTACAATACCTAACAGGTTGGCAAGAGCCGATCCATAAAGATGCTATCATCAAAAGTTTTTGTTCAAGGATTGTGTTGATGACAAAGATGTCAAAAGTGTTCACATTCATTATTCAGGTAAAAGTATAGATACTAGGGTTTAAAAAGACTTTTATAGAAGCTGAAGTATCAACTTAAGCTTTTTACTGAAGTAAAAGTAGAAAAGTTCTGGTTTCAAAAATACTTAAAGTATAAAAGTAAAAGGAAAACAAATGCCAAAACTTAGGCTGTGCCACAGGGGCATATAGTGCACTACACCACCACCACCCCCACCCCCAAAATACATGTTTTCTAAAAGCTGTAATGACTATAATGTTATATTAAAATGGTAATGTTGATATTTTTTGGGATGTACTGGCTGCCTGTTTCAGCTGCATATCTGCCCCTTAAAAATGAAAACATTTTAGTCATTTTAAATATGTTAGTGGACCATATATGTGTAGTACTGAGCTCACTGGAGAGTGATGAGACACGTGATGTGCAGGTGCGATGGCTCGCTTACCAATAGGGTATCAGATGGTATGTTTATACTTATCATCCAACCACAGTCACATTCACTCTTTCTGGATGGTTCAGTTTATCTGGATATGATGTTTTTAAATGATGACAAACCAAAATGAAATATATAGAAATAACGAGGCTGTTTTTAAAATGTAAGGAGTAGAAAGTACTGATAACTACATGAAATTGTAAGTAAGTATAAGTAAGAAGTCATCTGAAAATAATTACTCTGTAAAGTATAAATAACCAAAATTTCTACTTAAGTATAGTAACAAAGTATTTGTACTTCATTACTTGACACCTCTGGTTGATGACTACTTGAAGTCCACAAATAAAAACATTTTCAGTATGGCTGTCAATATATCATGGAAAAAGACAGTGTTTCATATTTGATATAAATTTTCATATTAAACACAGTCCTGTTGTTATAGACCAGTAACCAGACCCTATACACGTCCCTGAGCTAGCTCCACTTCTGTAGAGACAGAGATGGCTGCTAACAACATAAGCCATATGTTATAAATGAATGGCTGAAAAGGTGACATGGTCTAAACAATTATGCACTATTTGTAGATCATAAGTTAGACTGTATGTGTATACAACTCAGTGACATGGTGATGTGATTCAAGTCCTGTAATATCACCCCTGTTTTGAGTCCCTTGAAAAAACATTTGTTGTGCTGTTGTAGACTGATGTGTCACTTGCTAGCCTTTGGTCATGTTTTTTCAGCAGTGCTCTATAAAACTAGGTGAGCATGTAGTACAAGTGGTGAGTAGATAGA
Organism: Crenuchus spilurus; assembly: GCA_036984385.1. Lineage (NCBI taxonomy): Eukaryota > Metazoa > Chordata > Actinopteri > Characiformes > Crenuchidae > Crenuchus > Crenuchus spilurus. Next base: position 4,644 of record BRDA01025819.1, read on the forward strand.
TAGATAGCAGCCAGCCAACACAGTTGGCCAAAAAAGCACACCGTAAGATGTCTGTCAGTCTATTCTGCTGCAGGTGTGTCTTAGCGCGTTTGTGTTTTTAATTCACATATTTAAAATGGGGACATTTACACGGACAGCTAAAGGCAATGGGGAGGTCTGGTCACCCTAGCATAACAGCTATTTCTATTACTTCAAAACCTCAGAGAAAACACAATTTTTTTAGTTAACAAGCTAGGAAGGTAATGATAGCAAGAACATGCTAGTATCAAGTTTAAGCTGTGTTACACTTGGCTATGAATTGATTATGCAGAGCTGGAGAGAGTTGATTGATTTTGAACATTTGTAAATGAGAGCAATATTGCTTTCTTCAGGAGCAAATCTGAACAACGCTCAGGCTCAGGTTTCTATCTCCTTTAAGTTCAGGCCAACTATGTTGAAATTCTCTAAGGGTTCGGAAGAGAAGTGCACCCACTTCATGCCATCATGTCTTAAGCTAAAATTGATGTTTTATAAATAATTTCAACCCTACAAACATCTGAGGCACAATCACTGCAATCCAGTGATATTCATTTGGCATAAGTCAGTTTCATTTCTCTGCACTTTTCATCAGAAATGGCTTAAAAAGTAGAGTTAGCCTGAATTTTTAATGCTCAGGGCTTGCAGGGGACAGTGGCTGATGTTCTTCACTTGTAGACGTCTGACAGTGCATGGCAGCAGAAGGAACAAAATGGTCAAAAGCCTGACTGCACTCCTCGGGTCACACAGCCCGCTAAATATTTAAAGAGACTAGCAACAAACTAAGCAGTCGCTAACGGGACAGTCGCTGGTGATAAAAGATGTTTTTAGTTGGGACATTAGCCCTTTTCTTCCCTCTGTGATTCCTGATATTAGATCCTCACTATCGTTCAGACCAATAATACACATCAGTGATTTGGCTTGGGTTGCTTTGAGTAGCCTACAATTGACTCAGAGAGGCTTGGGACTGAAATATAGTCTAGCACTACAAAAACACTGAGGGCTAGCAGGCCAGACACTGAAAGAGGCCTGTGCTGAGTAGGATAGAAATACTTGGTATTAGTCAGAATAATTGTGGCAGTAAGTAGCAGTAGATAGCACTCTTATACTAAAGCTAAGTTTTTGTGCAGACTGTAGAACCTCGTTTTCATCATTAATCTGTTCTAAAGTACCTGATGATAACCAAATCAAATGATAACTGAAGCAATATTTCCCATAAGAAATAATGTAAATCCAATTAATCTGTTGCAGACACTCCAAAATATTAACAAAAATACATTTTATATAGAATAACTATAGTTTTACACACAGAACACAATGAGAAATAAATACAAAAGACTAATGAAATGGATAAATGAACATTTAACATCACTCTTAAGGGTTTACGTTCTGTTTTAGAGTGGACCCCGTTTTCCGTTTCAGCCTCTCTTTGTTTTCACACCTGTTTTCAGATCTTAGCACTGCACACCATCGCTTTAGCATGACATTTTAGTTTGTTTTGAGCATTATCAACGAGAAACAATGAAAAACAAAGCCAGAGTGAAAGAGGAAAGCTTGGGTGGATGCTTCATTTTTGTGAAATTAGCAGCGAGTCACATGGGAACACCAACGAAAACCTTTTGGATGGACAAAAAAGTTGTTTTTGAAGCTTTTTTGAAAATTACTTTTGTTTTGTATCATATTTGATACATCCAGAATCTATTGCTCTCACTTTGTTGTTTAAAGAAAGAAAAACATGCAGATCACATTTTAATCCCTAATTTACTATTTTCTTTAAATGTTTACTCAAGTCATTTCAAGCTTAGAAATCTGTATGAATCCTCTGGTGTATGCAGTGCGTAAATAATCCACCAGGGGGCAAAACACATGTATCTGATTTTATACATCAGGTTTTCTTATTTATTTAATCCTTGGGTTTGAGAAAGGTGCTACATTGAAATTCACATCCATCTCCTCCTGGCCACAGCACTTCTGACAACATTTGGCTTTATATGGTTAAAACTGTCATTTAAATAAACTTAATATATACTTTCAAATATACATACTGTAGTTTCAACTGGGGGTCAGAAGATGAAAACTGCCCTATTTTGGTAGAATGTCAAAGTGTTATAGTGCTGGTAATTCTTCATGTTCTCATTGACCCCTCAGAACAGTGTAGATATTAGAAATGTGTGATGCTGAGTGCTTATATGGTTCTGGATGTCAGATGGTGCTATGGCAGTGATATTGGTATACGTAATAGAACATGTTGCGCAGTTAAAGGCCGTAAGGCTCCAGTATGGAAGATGCAGTCGTGTAAATTCAGGCCAGATTTCCTTCAAAGATGGAGACAGAAGGACCAGTGGGCTCGATAGGCTGTGCTTCCAATTCCATTAGATGTTCACTAAACGAACTGTAGAACATGCAGATATATAGTGTTATATATGTACAGTGGTGCTTGAAAGTTTGCTAGAATTTTCTATATTTCTGCATAAATGATCTACAACATCATCAGATCATCCTGGCCCAGATGCAGCAAACAGGACCAAACCATGATACTGCCACCACCATGTTTCACAGATGAGATAAGGTTCTTATGCTGGAATGCAGTGTTTTCCTTTCTCCGCACATAACACTTCTCATTTTTAAAAAAAGTTACATTTTGGTCTCATCAGTCCAAAAAACATTCTTCCAATAGTCTTCAGGCTTGTCCACGCGATCTTTAGCAAACTGCAGATGAGCAGCAAAGTTCATTTTTGGAAAGCAGTGACTTTCTCCTTTACAACCCTGACAGCCTGATGATCATCAACAACTCAAGTCCTCAGAAATCTCCTTTGTATGTTCCATGATACACTTCCACAAATATGTGTTGTGAAGTGCAGACTTTGATAGATCGCTGTTCTTTAAATAAAACAGGGTGCCCACTCACACCTGATTGTCATCACATTGACTGAAAACACCTGACTCTAATTTCACCTTCAAATTAACTGCTAATCCTGGAGGTTCACATACTTTTGCCATCACAAATATGTCATATTTTTACAATCTGATGATATTTTAGGTCATATTTATGCATATATTATATGCATAATATATAATTATATATATATATATATATAATTCTAAAGGGTTCACAAACTTTCTAGCACCATTGTATTATACAGTGGAAGCATTTGATGAACAAATTAGCCGTAAAACATTTTGGTCAAACTATAATAATGGTTATCTGAGTTCTCTATAACGTGATTAATTAAAATAATAATGTAGTGTATTTTGCCCTTGTAGGCCATTTGTTAATTAGCTTTCAAGCTGAAGATCTTAGTGAGGTTCACTTCTTTGGTCAAGAGGGCACGTATACCAACAACCATGTATTTGCACAGAAGGGTGAGTGACCATGCCAGTGTTATTATGGCTTAGACTGAGGGTGACCATAAAGGTTTTAGTTAACACTTCATTTATCATCTGAAGATATTCTTAGTGACTAAGCTGGTCACCTGTTCTCCAGCTCACTTACCTCCTACTGCCTCTGTAGTCAGTCTCATTACAGTCTCTATGCAATTAACTACCTTAACAAATTTAGCAATTAGTACCACTGCTGTGCACAAAAGACTTTTAAAGCATGTTTTATTATTATTATTTTATTATTAAAACAGAACAATAACAATCATAATTAAACCTCATTCTTGTTTATTTTAAATCAACCTTAATATTTTAAGCTAGTCTGGGTTTGTGTTCTGTTGTATAATTTAAGTGGGTCAGCATATCTAATACCCACTTAAGATTTATTTTGCTCCACAATATACACTGTCATAAAAAGGGACAGCACAGATACCATGTAAATGTACCCTTAAAGGTACAACATGGTCATTAAGAGCTAATTGTGTGTCTTTATGTTCACTACATTCACTTTTCCAGGTTAAAGGAGCATATTTGTAACCAGTAAATTAAATGTAAAGCCCTGGAGTTACGGCAGGGTGAGTAGAGTCAATATAACTTAAGATACAATTATATTTCCTATAAGGATGCTGAAAATGTATCCACCAGAGTGCCAGGAAAAATACTGACCCAGTCATGTCCCAGCATCTTTTTACAGTATATAGAGAGTACACAGTTGTATGAAAATGTTTGTAAAACCTGTTCAGTTCAAGCAGAATCATAAATGTGAAAAGGAATGTCTAAAAATAAGTGTGATGGATTTTGGAAACAAGTTTTTTGTTTGGAGAAAGAAAAATGTAGAATTTAATGAAAAGAATAGATGCAGCTGTTAAGCATGGGGGTGGGTAGCTCATGAATTGTATTGCAACCATATATGACTTGTGTTTGCTTGTATCTAGTGTTTATATAGACATCTTTTACTTGCTTAGCTTTTCACTGTGTAAATAAATCAATGATATCTAAACGTTTGCATACTACTGCACAACTGAATATAACTAAAATAATAAACACTGGATGCTAGCACAAGGCATCAGACCACATCATTTCATATTAAAGATGGACTCCAGTTTATAATCTTCTCAGAGTCAGCCATATATGTCACAGGGAAGAACGAGGAACAAATTATCTCTGAGCTGTTTTACTTACATTTCCAATTTGATGCACTCATCTCCTAGTAACGTAACATGCTACGATCCCTTTCAAAGAGAAAAGCAGTTGTCACAATGTTTAGTCAAGCTGTTGTTCAAGTACCTGGTGAGAAGCTTACACTCAGTACTTTAACTGCAGCAACATGAAACATGATTCGCTGATAAATACTTTGAAAATGCATAAATATTCTGTAGCCGTGTTCAGTTTTAGGAGAGAAGTTCAGCACTGTATTAAATATCGTGATCTGCCTTGCACAGATTCTCTAAAACGATGAAGAATTTCTAAGAAGTTCAGTCCAGGAGGAACACAGCTGCACCATAGTGTTGTTTTGGATCCACACATTGGACTTTAACAGATGTCAAAGATAAAAAATGTTACACTTGGGTCTAAGATAAAGTGAAGAGTGAAGAAGTGAGAAGTGACACATTATCCAGAGGATTTTGACCTTTTCATTTAACCCATTTGTAAAGAAACACATGTATATACACACTAGAGGGCAGTGAGCACACTTGGCTGGAGTGCTGAGCAGCCCTATCCATGGCACCTGGGGATCAGTTGGGGATAAGGAGCTTTGCTTGTGTCTTGTCTTTGGGTTCAAACCAGCAGCCTTCCAGTCATAAGCCCACAGCTGCATATTTAGTGCAATCTAGTCAGTTCTGACTGCTGGCGAAAGCAAAAGTGCACAATCATTGTCCAGTGTGCTGGCACACAGAGGAATTTGACCTCTGAATTTAATCCATCCATTCAGTCCAAGCTCTACCAGAACTACCTCAGGAAAAAAGAACAAGATGGTAAGGTTGAAAACATGGAGTGAACACACATGCCCAGAGCTTTGGGCAGCCATATTCACAGCACCCGGGGAGCAGTTGGGGTTAGGTGCCTTGCTCGAGGGCACCTCAGTCATGTCACAAGACTGGGTCACTAACCACAAGGCCATGGCTGCCCTCACTGCTCCACCTCGTGAGAAAACCCAGGATTATACCCAAACTGAGCTATTTTGGCATGATAAAAGCATGTTGACCATATTGATGGTGTTTCTTTAGAATATCATGTCTTCTGTTTGGATCTTGAAGTTTTTTAATGACTAAGAATACACCCTGGTCCTGCTGTTAAAAAATAATGAAAAATTAATTTGAAAAATGAATGTAATAAATAAAAAGGCAAATTGAATATTTAGCTGTAGTTACTTGTCAGTTGACTGCACATTGGTGGTCTTAGCCATAGTGAAGAAAGACCAGAGTAGTTAATAAAGAAGGAATGCTTTCAGTCATTAACAAAATAAAGGTCAAAATCACGCTCCAGAATGTAGAAATAGACGTGTGAAAGACTACTATAAAGAGAAAAAAAAATACTCCAGCGTGACCTTAGAGGTTTTAGCACAAGATACAAATCCGGTAAACCTGAAGAGCAGAAAGGCCACATATAAATTCTGCTAAAACACATATAAATGCTAAGGAGAGGTAAGAATTAACCTGTACCAGAATAATGCCAAGAGCGAAATATAGAAAAGAAAAGAAATTGCTCATCATCCAGAGCCTATTACCTGCTAACAATGCAGCAGTGGTGTAATTATAATGTGCATACGAACATGTGAACTAATCCCACCAGACTGAAACCAAGCCTGGTCCTGGAGATCTACCTCAATCCTTTAACATTCTGCACAACCATCTGGTTTAAGTCACTGTGTCATATTGAAGAAAGTGTTGAACTTAACTCAATGTGATTGTGCCATCTCTGCCAATTGGTAGAGGTATGGTAAGCTAAGACACTTCTACTAACTCCAGTCATGGTCCACTCAATGTTGGGGGTACACAGTAAATCTGCCAGTGTTAAATCAACACTATTAGAGTTAAATTGACACTGAGAGTGTTACATTTTGACAACATCGGTGTTAATTTAACTCTAATAGTGTTGATTTAACACTGGCAGATTTACTGTGTAATCTGACTACTTTTTGCAGTAACGGGATAATGTAAAGCATTATAACTTAAATTATTAGTCTCATTATTTGCATTTCCAAAAGAACATGATGCATTTAAAACATAAATACTGTGTATAATCCAGCTTGTTGTATCTACACTCATTGCCCATTTTAGCTCTGTTGACTATACAGGTGCACTGTGTAGTTCTACAATTACAGACTGTAGTCCATCTGTTTCTCTGTATACTTCATTAGCCATCTTTATTGCCAACACCCATCACAGAGCAGGTATTATTTGGTGGTGGATCATTCTCAGCTGTGACACTGACGTGGTGGTGGTGTGTTAGTATATGCCACACTGGTATAATTGGATCAGACACAGCAGAGCTGCTGGAGTGTTCAAATACTTCAATAGTCCAACCACAAATATTAAGACAAGTAAGCATAACTGACTGTCATGTTCAAAGCAGAGATCCATACATAAATCACAAATGCTCAAATGTTAGAAGATTCACTCTAAGTCTGTGTTCTTTAAGCCCACACTGCAGCAAATGAGCAATGCATAAAATGTAAAGAGTAATATTAGATAGATAGATAGTAGCTTTATTGTCAATTCTGCATATGTACAGGACATACAGAGGATTGAAATTGAGTTACTCACCCACCCAAGTTACAGCAAAAGAAAGAAATAAACAATGAAGGCAAAAACCAAAAGACAAAGGGATTTAGCAGCAGTGGGACAATAAACAGTAAACAATAAACAGTAAACAGTAGACAATAAAGATAAAAGAATAAATAATATACAATAATGATAGCTTGAACAATTGAGCAATAAAATGAAATGAGGGTGTTAAAGTGACCAAGTGCATAGTGGAAAATATTATTTGTCTCGTCTAGAATTGTCCAGACCGTGGTTTTCTTTAATGATGTGAAAGCTGGACAATAAAAACAGAACAGGAAAAATATTGATGCCGTTGTTGGAGAAGACATTGGAGAGAACTTGGACAGCAAAGGAAATGGATCTGTTGTTTTGGATACATTGTGAGAAGAACCAAATGAGAAGACATTGAAGGTAATACAGGAAGAGGACCAACAACAAGAAGGATGGATGCAATCAGATCAATTACCAACAAACTATTAAGAAGCCTGAAGACCCAAACAGAAGATTGTGGAAAATAATGATAATAATAATAATAATAATAATAATAATAATAATAATAATAATAATAATAATAATAATAATGATAATAATAATAATAATAATAATAATAATAATAATAATAATGATAATAATAATAATAATAATAATAATGAGAAAAAATACCCACATTTAAAATGAGAGATAATTAGTCATTTATATTGGATTACTTATTTAGTAACAAGTCCAACCCTGAATCAGGTGTTCCTGCTCCATCTAATGAAGTTCTTAGAAGATTGGCTGTATCAGATGTGTCAGGGAAGCACATTAGACACAGGATGGAATTAAACTCTAAAGATCTTCAGCAGCAGGACTGATGAGCACTCCTTTAAAGTCAGACATCATTAATGTAATATACACTTTAGAAATGCTGGGTTTTATGGAGCGAAGTCATAATATAACTTACCTAAAGAACATTTTATTTAGAACCATTTTAGCTAAAATGGTTAATGTATGGCAGGTTTTCATTACAACAGAGCAGGAGTCAAACAGTCTGAGACTGATTAAAGAAGATTCAGGAGTCCTGTTTGTTTGGAATCAAATTTCTGAGATATTTGGAATCAAATTTCATAATATGAGAATACTATGAAGTTCATTTGTGTTTGTTATTACATTTTTAAATGTAAACAGTCATATATTTGGTCATCATTATGCATAAAGTGACATATTTCAAGCCTTTGTTTGTTTTAATGTTGATACTGTTTGAATGGTAATTTTTTCAAACTTGCAAATTAAATATTGTAATAAT
>BRDA01025820.1:0-33619 GCA_036984385.1 Crenuchus spilurus
CTCTCTCTCTCTCTCTCTCTCTCTCTGTCTGTCTTCTCTCTTCTCTCCCCTGCTTTCATGTACACTACCACAGTAAGCTGTTTTACGGTTTCAATCTAAAAACATACCTTGTTGTGGCACTGCGATAATTTCAGTCCACCTTCAGTGCAAGTTCTTACTTTTTTATTTTTGGTTAATTGGGTGAATTATCAACATGCAGCACATACTTCAGGAGTGAAGATAGAAAAGTGAAGTTGGTAATAGGTCTGAAAGGGGAAAAAAAAGCGAGGGTGAGAAAAATTGTCTATAGTGTAATTAATGGCAGGACCGGGTGGTTCATACACAGTAATATATGCACCACTATAATTAAGCACTCTGGTTCTTCTCTTTGAGTCGTTGCAGAGCTTGTTAGCACTCTGGTGGAGACATTTTTGAAACCATACCTGGAATTTAATATGTTTCAAAGATATAATTATAGGTAGGAATAAGAGGACCTATTTTCAGACCTCTAACAAATCATTTTTTTCCATTATACACGGTAAAGGTGTTAATGACGCCTTGTCTTTTTGATTTTGCTGTATGAATTATGAAACAGCTGTATTATTTGAAGTACAGTTAATAGGTGAATTTCAATCTTAAAGGGGAGGGGAAAAAGAATATGGATACCCAATTTAGACACTTTTTCCACAGGGGCTAAAGTTTTGAGCTGGAATAAATGTGAAATTGTTCTCAACACTGAGACGAAACCTTCATCGTGGAACATTGTTCATACTGTAATGACATGAGGGAGACCTGGTGGAAGTCCACGAATAGAGTGGGTACTTTTTCAGCTGTAAAGATTTGCACTGATAGAGATTTGAGGCATTCCATAAAATCAGAGATGAGCAAAAGCTTCTGTTTTAAAGTTGATATTTGTCCATGTTCACAATATCAGATACATATGTAATGACTGGCTGCTTAACCCAGGTTGAGAGGTATTACTATCATTCTGCTGTACTCCTCAAAATTATGTTATGCAGTGCTTCTCAGTGAACTGCATTTATATGTGATTTACATTTTTGGCCGCAAAAGGTTTAAGTTTACACTTTTGTTTTATTTATTGTGGATGTAACATAAAGACTTGCCTCTGGTATGCCAACAAAACCTTTTCTTGAAATTTATACCTTACAATGTGGAAATTTGGCAGAATTTCTCGGATTAAAAAGCTAAATAAAGATGTAGTTAATAGTAATTAGCATGGAGTTACACCATGTTCTTATTATTTTACTGATTGAAAGATTAATAAAAACATAATTTCCCCCTTAGTCAGTGTTAATCTCCAATGTTTGCTTCTTTAGTTTTGCACTGCAGATATTATGCTAATATAGCTAAAAGTAAAAGAAGTCATAGGCATTATGTCAGACTGTTTTCTGTTCCCTAAGTGATGCATTACATAGAAATTAAATTATTGGCTCCTGCACACAAACAGTTCTTAATACACTCCCTGGCACTTAGTAGTTCTACAATTACAGACTGTACTTCATGCTTTTTACTTTTCTTCCTGTTCTTCAATGATCAGGTTCCCCACAGGACCTCCACAGAGCAGGTATTACTTGAATGATGGATCATTCTCAGCACTGCAGTTACACTGATGTGGTGGTGGTGTGTTAGTGTGTGTTGCACTGGTATGATTAGATCAGACACAGCAGAGCTGCTGATGTTTTATACACCTCAGTGTTACTGCTGGAGTGAAAACAGTTCAACAACCAAAACTGTCAACCATCAGCATCGTCAGGGCAGCGTCCTGTGACCACCAAGGTCATGAAGGACTAGAGGATGACCAAAACAAACTGTGCAGCAACAGATGAGCTACTATCTCTGATTTGCATCTACAAGGTGGACTAACGAGGTTGGTGTGTCTAATAGAGTGAACAGTGAGCTAACACAGTCTTTAAAATCTCCAGCAGCTCTACTGTGTTGGATTCACTGGTATCAGTGCAACACACACTAACACACCACCACCACCACTACCACATCACTGCAATGCTGAGAATGATCCTCCACCCAAATAATATCTACTCTGTGGTGGCCCTCTGACCATTGAATGACAGGGGGCGAAAGGAAACAAATATGCAGTGAAAGAGATGGACTACAGTCAATCTGTAGAACTACAGATACATACTGCACCTATGTGGACAGTGGAGCTGACAAAATCTACAATTACTGTAGATACAACAAATGTGTACTTAATGAAGTGGCCATTGAATGTATATCTAAAACAGGGTTCTCACTCTACCTGGAAATCAGGGAAAACCTGGAAATTGAGTTTCACTTTTTCCAGTATGGGAAAAGTCAGGGAATTTGAGAAAAATGCCTCAAATCAGGGAAAAGTCAGGGAATTTGATAAACCCAAGAGAGAATGTTGTCAGTCTGTTGTTTCACGTCCACACGTTCTGTACTGGATGATTGTCTATGGTGGCTTTTTAGTATAGAGATCTCTATTATCCATGTCTGTCATTTTGTAGGCTGACTGGTAGTTGACTGGTGGTAGTTGACTTACAACCTCTAACTCTAAACACTACCTGTAACTAAAAAGCCAAAAGGGAGTAGCATCCCTTGCCTCCAGAGCTGTTTCTCCAAGTCTGAGTGGAACTCGGCTCTAGTATAATAACAGAGATCCATTCAGACAGGGTCTTTCTCTCTGTTTCTTGTATATTTGCCCTTATTTCTGTATTAACACATGGTAATTGGAGACGTGTCTATATAGGTTGAAATAGTTATCCTGGAATTTTGAAAAATCATCAGGGAAAACTCAGGGAATTTTGTTGTCTTGAAAAAGTGGGAATTCTGTAACAAAGTCTAATTTGTGGTTTCAACCACATGCGCACAATTCCAAACAGGACAAATAGTATGTGGATGACGAAGGCAACATTTTCAAACCCACAGAGAAGGAATATGTGGCAGTAGGGAACCTTTTGAGATTCAGCCATAGTTTTGTATCATATTAGCCTTGTAGCTCCACTGTTAAACTAACAAAGGAAACTTTGTACACTAAACATATTTTAACCATGTGACTGTGCCTGAGGAAATGGGAAAATTGTCTGAATTAGATTTTTTTGGTGAACTGTTCCTTTAAGTCCAATGGGAACACTTTTTATTGCAGATGTTTTCTGACACAAGCTTTCTGAACAGTGGATGGAGACTGACGTTTGAAAGCGCTTAGTGGTCATTCTTAACGTTGGTATGAATGAATGGTGGTGGTGGTGTTTAAAGGTTAGAGTGTAGTGTTGTGCACTCTCTGCTCACTCAGTAGCACTCTGGACTTTGTTTTCTTATTATTCTGCCCCTTTCCTCCTCTTTGCTCGGAGAGCAACAGCACCGTCTGACAGATCAAGGGATGACATGATGAGAGGAGAAAGAGAGAGAAACGAGAACGAATAAGAGACCCGCACTCACACACACACACACACATACACACACACACAAACAGAAAAGAGGAAGCAAGAAGAATAAAGAGAAAGTGAGTTCCTTAAATTAGAGAATCCTCCTCAGAGCTGCCCAGCAGGACACTGACTTAAAGGGACACAACGTGTCTCTAGTGCCTCTCACGCCCCGGCATACACTCACTCTCCCCTACAAAACACACAAACACACACGCTCATACTCACAGGCCCTCATCACATCATTCATTTCCATTCACTTTTATCAAATATGAAAATGGAGGGACCCCCTGGTGCACCCCAAAAGACCCCGGCACAATGGAGGAGCCATAAAGAGCCTCTCGCTCCGGCTCCTGGAGGAGAGGTGAGGACTTTTTAGGCGGATGTTAGCTTTCATGATAATTACCTCTGCGCTTAGCGTGCCAGTGGAGCTCAGTGGTGGTCCCTCAGCAGCGAGAGCAGAGGTGGGGTCTTCTATAGCAGTGTCAGTCCCACTCTCTCGCTCTCTCTTCTTATGTGGCCCCTGGGCGAATGAGCGCCTCCGCCTGAACGTCACTCGCGGCACCGGGCCTGCTCGCCGTGCGAGGAAGCAGCCCGTCCGTCTGTCTGGACAAGGAAGATGATGAAGATGATGAATGTGGAGCAGTGTTTTAGCCCAGAAGGCAGATGCATGCTAAGAGTACAGTCAGTGTGAATTAGACATGCAAGATGATGCATGGCATCTGTGCCTAACAGTTTTAACTTAGCCATACTTTTCCAAGCTGAATTAAATATGTTTCGCGTGCAAAAGTCAAGGCAATGACCAAAGGATGATTTAACCTTTAAAACTGTAGGATTATTAAATACATTTAGACATGGTGTTTTTATGTTAACTACGGGGAAATCAATATGTTTTTTTACTTAGAAGAGTGGATTAACATATAGAAGTAGATGTTTGAGAATTTAAGGGTTTGTTGTTGCAGTACATAGGTAGGTAGAGATAGAAAGGAACATACATACACACATACAGTTTGTGAACCCTTTAGTATGTTCTAAATTTCCAAATAAATGGCACCTAAAACATCAGATTTTCATATAAGTCCTAGAAGTACATAAAGAGAACCCAGTTAAAGAAATGAGACAAAAATTTTATACCTGGTTATTTATTTATTGAGGAAAATGATCCAATATGACTTTTAAATGAGTGGCAAAAGTATGATACATTTGAAAGTGAAATTAGAGTCAGGTGTTTTCAATCAATGGGATGACAATCAGGTGTGAGTGGGCACCCTGTTTTATTTAAAGAACAGAGATCTATCATGGCATGAACAAAGGAGATTTCCGAGGAGCTCAGAAAAAGAGTTGTTGATGTTCATCAGACTGGAAAAGGTTTTGGGTTTACATTAAAAGCGTTATGATTGAAGAAAGGAAAACACTGCATTCCAGCATAAGAACCTTATCCCACTTGTGAAACATGGTGGTGGTAGTATCAGGTTTGGGTCTGTTTTGCTGCATCTGGGCCAGGACGGCTTGTCATCACTGATGAACAATGAATTGTGAATTATATCAGAGAATTCTAAAGAAAATGTCAGGACATCTGTCCATGAACTGAATCTCAAGAGAAGGGGAGTCATACAGCAAGACAATGACCCTAAACACACAAGTCGTTCTACCAAAGAACGTTTAAAGAACAGTTCGTTAAAAAAGTTTAGTTGCAGTTATTGCTGTAAAGGGGGGTCACACTAGATACTGAAAGCAAAGGTTCACATACTTTTCAATTGTAGTAAAATAGTTTCTCCTGCTTTTGTTGGAGTAACTGTTGCTACTGTCCAGGGAAGATTTTCTACTAGATTTTGGAACATTCCTGTAAGGATTGGTCACCATCCCATCTCCTCATCTCCCTCACTCATCTCAAAAGTATTGGATGGAGCTACATCATTCCAGAGAACACAGCTGCACTGCTTCTCACTGCTGGGGGGCTTTATACCCCTCTAGCCCACGCCTGGCATTGAGCATGGTGACAACATGTTCATGTTTATCTACTCCAGAGAGTCCTTTTATTGACACAACTTCTCTACAGGGACTAGTCAAGCTGTGTGTGTGCATTTGTACATCTGTGTCATCAGTGGGTGCATCTTATAGTTGAGTTCATTCATTAGAAGGGGTGTCCACAGACATTTGGACATATAGTGTACATACATGCACACATGATTGAACATGTTGAGCGTTTTGCATAAGACTATATATCTACATTTCAGTAGCCTTGCACATTTGCATCTGTTTTGCAGACATATGCTTCTCCATATAGAGGTGGCATATCGGGTATCAGTAGAAAATGCTGGATGTGATATCAGAGGGAAATGAAGAAAGAAACCCGATCCGGTCTGATCCAAATCTAAAAATGTGTGATGTGATGATGTTACTATGAATTTATTCCGGTGGGGTACATTTTCAGGGGAAAAAAATCTATAGCTTTTAGGATACAAACGCTGAGTTGAACCATCAAGTATATGTCTCCAGGACATTTATTCAGGAAACATATTTGTACCATATTCCATAGCAGTTGTGTTATTTTACTTATATTAACTTCATATACCCTGTTTTGTCTCTCATTTTTTATTCTGTTTTGATGGTTTTTTTAAAGGTAATGTTATGAAAGGTAAAAATTTCCTCTTGGAAAGTAAATACATTATACCTTTAAACCTTATTTAGCATATAGAATCATTCAAGACCATGTTGTACCTTTTGAGAGTTCATTTACATTGTACCTTAAGTGAAAAAATGTACTGGTACAGATCCCATTTTCTGACAGTGTAGTAGTGTGAGATTGTATTGTCTGATTAGGACATGATATACATCTTTTACATCTATTTGTCTTAAGTGGAGTCTTTTAGTTGTAGTAATTAATCTTAAAATGTCATTTTTACATGAAATATTATTGTATATTACCAATATATTGGTATTGACTAATACTTAAGATTTCAGTAATCAGTATTAGAACAGAAAAAGTGATATTATGCCACCTTTACCTGCATCTCTTATATGTATTTCACAAATTTAGATTATATTCTGTATGCAATACATAGCTGTGATATCTTTAAATTAGTTGAATCTCCAAAATGGCAATTTTTTTCATTTTTAATGGTAAATATTTTTTCCAAGTAATTATAGACAAGATGTAAGAGCAACTTATATTTTCATATTATATAAGTTAAAGTATGCTTAAGGCATGCTAACCTTATTTTGCAACCACTTATTTATACTAAATCATCATACTAGACATATGTTCTTCTAGTACAAATTAAGTGTGTTAGACTTTGCTGCCAATTTTAACACTAAAATATGCTAAAAGTGTGCTTTAATTATTTTTCAATACTATTATGTGATAGAAGATCACACGGGTCATATTACCAGAATAATTTAATTACACTTTTATTGTGTTGTAATGCTTTTAAATGCTCTTATGTCTTCATGATATTGTAAACACTGATATATTTTCCTGTGTATATAGTGTGACTTTTGAAAGTGGGCACTTGGCCTCCCCCCTCATCACCTTCAGCCTACAGAGCAGCCACAGGTCTGTGAGGGTAGAGGCAAAGGAAAACAGTGTTAGGGAGCTGTGATCGCTTTCAAAACGCCTCCGGTCTGCCAAGAACACACATCCAGCCTTCAGTTTAACACTGCACTCTTTCTCTCTCTCTTGTCTCTGTTTCTGTCTCTCTCTCTCACATGCACACACACACACACAATCTCTCTCCCTCATCTTAGCTGATAACAAACTGTAGAGTGCAGAGAAACAGTCAGGGGCGATGTGACAGAGACACAGACCACCACACACGTCGATATACAGTAACTGTCTTTGTGTAAACCCACCAGACCCTTACAATATACAATACACACACAGAGTGATGTCCCAAGTTGGATTACTGATAGTGTTTCTATTTTACTTCATTTCTAACATGTTGTAGCATTTCATATACGGTATAATATATAACTTTAACAGTTGGATTGAACATCTTTAAAGTAATTTAATTAATTTCAGGATTTCTTTGTATTTGATCTGTGCTCTCCAAATGACAGTGTGCACTCAAACAACGGCTGCAAGTTAATGAACTTAATCCAGCCTCTGATGAGTGGATCAAATCTACCTGAGAGTCAAAGCAACACATGCTTCAGTTTAATAGATTTGACTGAAACTAATTTTTAAGGCCTTAACATAGCCAATGTCACAAATTAATTTTACTTATCATACATTTTTTTGGGTTTATTTTTTTATCTGAATACTTCTGTTTTTTATTTTCCAGATTTAAATCAAATATCACTATTTTTTTATTTTTTTTATTACGTTCCCAGACTCTTGGATCCCACTGTAAACACTTTTATATGGTTATATTGTATTCTGGATCATTGTTCAAAACTTGCTTTGGTGTTTTTTTTGCTAGTTTTACTTGGTTGCAGTTTGCATATCTTTATACTATAGTCATACATCAGATATTAGAAATTAGTAAAAAAAAAGTTTTTTGTGTATAGAATTTAATTCAAAAAGAAAAAAAATATTTGAATATATATATATATATATAAAATAGTCAAATATTATACTTGAAGTGACAATTTTTTTTGACTAAATGTTGATCAGTGTGGCTTATAGCTCATGAGGTTTCTGCACGATCAAGCACAGTACTGTCATGGTCAATAAACCATTTGGTAGAAGTGTTGACACTGTGGGCAGGTACAAAGTCCTGCTGGAAAAGGAAATGGGCATCTCCAGAAAGCTTGTTAGCAGATGGAAGCATGAAGTGCTCTAATATCTTCTGCTAGACAACTGTGTTGACTTTGGACTTGATAAGTAGACTAACATCAGCAGATGACATGACACCTCAAACCATTACAGAAACTTCACACTGGACTTCAGACACCTTAGACTGTGTGTCTCTCAACTCTTCCTCCAGACTCTAGGAGCTTCATTTACAAATGAAATGCAAAATTGACTTTCATCTGAAACATTTTGGACCACTGAGCAACAGTCTAGTTATTTTCTTCTTTAGCCAAGGTAAGACACTTCTGACTTAGTTTCGGGCTTGATATTAGTAATATTGCAGTTGTAGCTCAAAACATACACTGTGTTTAAACTGTTTGAATTGTAATTTACTCAAATTAAATGTTGTAATAATTTGAGGTTTATGGATTTCTGATGTTCATGAACTGTATGCTGCACTGATCAACAGTAACATTTTATATTTAATGAATATAAAATACATTTATACAGTATAAAATATGTGACAGTTTACATTTTTGTGAACACTGTGAACACAAATGAACTTTTTGATAAAATTCTGAGCTCAAGCAATCATTTCACTGTTTGTATGTATGTCTGTCTGTCTGTATCCATCTATCTCTATCTATCTTTGTCCATTTTTTCATATATGTTCCCCTCCTACGATACATTCCAGTCACTTTTGTGTGCTTTACATACTTATGAAAAATTCTAATAAAAGTTGATCTTTTTTTGCCTTTGCAAATGTTCTGATCTAACGTCAGTGTGTTTGTAGAGATAAAAGAGGCCGTGTTTGAATGTGGAGCTGTGAAGATGCTCAGGGCCATTGGCAGAGCTGAGAGGAGAGAGAGGGGAGTGTGGCAAGGTCACTGAGAGTGTTAAAGCTGTGTCGTAGCCTCTGGAGCTGGCGTCGGCTCTTAGCTGTGTGCCATGGTCACTGCTGCCTTCAGCCTCCCTCTCTGCTTATTTCTACAGAGAAGTGTGTGCAGTGTGTCTGCATACATATTGGCTGTGTTTGTGATGAATGCTGACTTCAAGTGCAAGCTGCTAGATTTTCTTTTTTGACAGATTTTGCAGAGTATAGTGTATGTATGGTCTGTGTAATGACATTACATAATGAGTTACATAAGGATTTACATTTATAGTGCCATATTAACAAAAATAGAATATTGTAAAAAAGTTCATTATTTTTCATGATTTAATTTTAAAAGTCACATGTTATAATAATTATATGTAAAGTGACATTTCAAGCCTGTTTAGTTTGTTTTTGCAGTTTGAGTGAATTATTATTCAAACAGTATTGCTTACTATTCAGACGTTAATAAAGGCTTGAAATACGTCATGTATAGTATAATGACTATAAAATATATGACAGCTTACTGTTTTTAAATTAAACAATGGACACAATTTAAGATGCATTTGTATGCTTGATGTAGATCCTTGTCTGCAGGTCTGTTTCAGTGTCAAAAAGCTAAAAAATATGACCAACATTGTAAAGGAAAAAAACAAAACTATAATGTTTAATCAAGCCAGCAATGCACAACAGCTCTCATCTGATCAGGAAGTTTGCCTCCTGCATTTGTTAGCTCTGAATTATGTTATTCTTACATTCTCTCTCTCTCTCTCTCTCTCTCTCTCTCTCTCTCTCTCTCTCTCTCTCTCTATATATATATATATATATATTATACACAACTGTCTCCATCTCACGTTCTTTCGCCATCTCTATCTCTATCTCTGTCTCTATCTCTTGCTTCTCTCTGTATCTCTCCATCCCTCTCTCCTTCTCTTTCTCTCTCTATCTTTTTCTCTGTCTTCATCTCACTCTCTCCATTTTTCTTCATATTTCTGTTTCCAGCTTCTGTTTCTGTTTTATCTGTCTCTCCTCATCTTGCTTTTTTTCTCCATCTCTGCCTCCCTCTCTCCCTAGCTCATCGCTCTCTTTCTCCATCTCTCCCTCTATCTCTTTTTCTGTTTTCTCCCTCCCTATCTTTCAATCTATCCCTATCTCTCTCCACCTTTTTCTCTTTCCATCTCTTTCTCACTGTTTTCTCTCTATCTTCACCTCTCTTTCTCTCCTTTTTGTGATTGAGTGTGGATGAACAAGTAGAGGTGCATTTGTTCAGTGGTCCATTCAGAGTCCAGCTTTGCCAGAGAAACAACATGAATCGTTTTAAAGGTGTAGGTATGAGCACCTTTTTTTTTCTCCCTGTCTCTCCATCACTCACTCTCTTTCCCATTTTTTTTGTCTTTACTTCTGAGTTTCTCTCTCTCTGTCTTCTCAGTTTCTCACTCTAGCTCTCTATCTCCAACTCTCTCCATCTCTCTCTTTCTTCATCTCTCTCCATCTCTCTTTCTCCATCTGTCTCTCTCACCTCTCTCTCTCTATCTGCAGCTTCTCTGTCGGTCTCTCCAGCTCTCTCCCTCTCCCTCTCTCTCTGTCTTCAGTCCTGCTGGCAGTGCTGGTTGAGGACAGGACGAGTCAGTGGTGTCCACCTGGGCTTTGATGCCATGCTGTTGTTCAAGCTTCATTGTCTCTGAACTAGTAACATTAGTGAGTTCTGAGTCTCTGAGACTGAAGTGCTGCTGCCAGGTTTAGTCCTGTCCAAATTAGAATCTGGAAAAAATGAAATAATAAAGCTAGTCTGTTATTCAGCTGTAAGAATAAAGCCGAGGAATTGTGCTAAGTGGAAAGCCATGCTCTGTAACTAATTTAGTGACGTCTCGCCCCCTCCTCCACACTTTTCCTCTCTTTTTGCATAAACCTTTGGGTGACTTTTGAGGAAGCTAATGTTTCTGATTACTGAACTTTTTCCTTTCGTCTTTTCTTCTCCTTCTCTCTCTTTCCCCCGTTTTCTTTTTTTTGTGACACAAGTTATTTATGAAATTCCCTGAGCAGCTTAGGATAAATGACAAGAGGCAGCGTTGAGAAGCATGGCCGACTTTAATATCATTAGAATAAGAGGAGGCCTGGTGTACAGAGTGTTAGCAAGAACAGGCGTGCTGGAAATGAACTTGATGGCTTCCTTCTGCATCGCTCGCTCTTGCCTGACAGCGGATGGATTGCCAGATACAAAGCAGCCTGCCGCCGCTGCCGCGTCCTCTGATTTAAATGTCACTTTTGAAATAAAAAAGGTATCGCTCTAGTGTGATTCTGATACAGACATTAGCTGGAGTGGGACGCTTTGAGTGGCAAACCTTGTCTTCAGAATGGGGATGAATGGAGCAAATAAAAGCCAGACAGGGCGCAACTTGGAGAAGAACTGATGATGATTGCACATCTCCATGATAAACCAATGGCATTGCAATAATGAGATACTTTTGATATTGTTTCAAGATTTGGAAAGCACAGATATTGCGCTTCCTTGAAAGAAGACAGTGCGAGTTTATGACAAAATAAAACTTTGCTGAGAATGCGCCGCGCATCTTTAAGTAGGAAAGAACCTCCAAACTATCAGTGCAGTTCAGAGCAGTGCACACACAACTCCATCATAGCACAGATCGAATGCAGTTTTACTGCCAGAAATAAAAAAAAAACCTAAAAGAAAAAAAAAAAAACAGCAAACTTAACAAGAGAATTGGTTTCCTCATGTACACTGCGCTCATCCTGGATCATCACCATAGCTGACAGAAAACAAGTTCATCTAAAAAGTTACACAACTCTGAATATTGTTTATATTCTTCCTTTGCCAGTTCACATGGTTGCGACATTTGCTTCGTGTCATGCGCTTCAGCAAGCCTTTTACAGCTCGAAGCAATAGCTGTGTCTCTTTAAAGTAGAATTCCACTGATTTTGTGCAGTGATGTTATGGATTTATACACTCACTGGCCACTTCACTAAGTCCACAAACCTTGTATCTACACTAATTGTTCATTTAATTAGCTCCACTGAGCATACAGGTGCACTTTATAGTTCTACAATTACAGACTGTAGTTCATCTGTTTCTCTGTATAGTTTATTAACCTCCTTTTACCAATGGTCAAGTCCACCACAGGACTACCACAGAGCAGATATTATTTGGGGGAGAGATCATTCTGTGCACGGCATTTACTCTGATGTTGTCGTGGTGCTTTGGTGTATGTTGCGTTAGTACGAGTGGATTCAAAACTTTACAGTAAAAAATGTAAATATTCTTAACTTAAATGTACTCGCTGCCTTAAGAAGGCAGAGAACATTGTGAAGGTCCCATCTCATCTTGGACATTCTCTTTCTGAACTGATTACTCCAGGCAGACACTTTAGGTAGGTCAAAACAAGAACTAACAGGCTAAAGAAAAATGTATATGCTAAAGTAAATATGCACTTAATACTGGTTAATGGACTGGTTTAAGTTTTGTTTTTTTCACACCTTAAGTACTGCACCTTTCAATGTTGTATTATTACAGAGACATTAAAGACATTTTATTCTATTGTATTCTATTCCATTCTATACATGAATGTGGCAGGATTTTATTTCAAGTCATTTTGGAGTAAGCCCTGTTTCAGAGATGGCCAAATGGAGGCAGCATTTTCCACTTGCAGACAACACAGAGCAAGGCACAGACCATGGCACACACAGATAGCTCTGCCGCTCACCCTTACACTCACACAGTGAGAGGCTGGAGATATGTAGCTGAAAATAGGGGTTTAAAATAAACCACACTGTTGCAGACATGGATAGGCAGTGGAGGCATCTTTACTCTGCATGAGTCAAGCTCTGCAATCACGTTATAGCAGTTGCAATATGCAGTTCTACATGTAGCAGTTATGAGATAAGAACTTAAGGTGGTTGTGTATATTTATAAGCCATACACTGAGAAATATGCTTAACTTTGTCTCTTTTCATAGGTCACCATTCTTTTAACTGTTTAATGCTCATTTAGTTTAATTGTTTTATTTTCTGGAAACACTGCCTATTTAAGCTTTTAAATGAATCATTTTACAAAGAATGAATGAACCAAATAACTGACATTGAAGTGTGAGAGAATCAGAAACAGTCTAGCACATTTTGTTTTTGCCAAATAATTGAAAAAGCATTTGAGTACAATTAATAGTTATTTTATTTTATTATGTGGAACCTGGTGCATTTCCAGAAGTAGAATATTGTGAAAAGTTCATTTGTGTTCTTAATTTAATTTTAAAATGTAAACTCACATTTTATATTCATTACATGTAAAGTGACACATTTCAATCCTTTTTTGTTTTAGTGTTGATACTGTTTGAATAGTAATTTACTCAAACTGGACATCAATTATTCTAATAATTTGAAATTCTGGTTTTCTGATTTATATGAGCTATAAGCCATACTGATATACAGCAAATCAAAAAAGGCTTGAAATGTAATTTTATGTATAAAGAATGTACAATATGACACTTTACCTAAATAATGAACAATATTGTTGTTTTTTAACAATATCCCATTTTTTTTTTAAATGTGGCAATGTATATACAAACAAAAATACAAAAAACATGAACTTGTTTTAGTACTTAAAGTTTATAACATTTTAGCCAAAAATGATGCAAATGCAAATGTTGCAGCTTAACCCATATGTAGGTCTAGTATATGTAACAGGATTCGGGGCTAGTTCAATGTAGTAGTTATCAATTCACTTCAATACAGAAGTTATCTAATTATCAATGCTACAGAGAATTCAATACAATTCAGTGTCGTTGAATACAAGTTGGAACTAAATGTTTGTTGTTTTTTTACTTTTTTAACATATTAAAAGCTGAATTTTATGTTATGTGGACATTTCATGTTGGAACAGACCAAAATAAATGCTCCAAAGACTTTAATTAAAAGTTAAATGTTCCTTTTTTCCTGCAAAGTTACTATTTCAGAGATACAGTGTTTTGTTCTGACAGCAATACAAGATTATTAATGAGTATAGACTGTTGAATGTCTAAAGTTTATCATTGCAAACTTGAAGAAGAATATATTTATATGGAATGTAGAGAATGTTTTTGATTAATTGTAACTAACACCACCATGTCGAGACAGGACATTAGTAAGAGTCATACTGTTAACAGACTTATATGTTTACGTGTTTCAAAGCAGTGCTATTCCTCTTGTAGAAAAAAACATAAATTTCACATGTGAATAATCATATTTCACATTTTAAAGTGAAAAACGAATGGTTATGTGAAAAAAGCAGATCATAGTAAAAACATGCTTTATTGTGATGACGTAGTTATTATATACTTCACATATGAAATGTATGTCTTTGTTGGGCAGATGTAAGATACTACTGATTGTCAACACTTTTTTTCATGATTAATTGATTGAATTAAATCATTTCTGTCAACATTCACAGATGATGATGTGATGGGAATACAAGATGACCAGCTTTTTAACTATTTACAAAATGAAACTTCATATAACGTGATATGTTTCAAGCCTTTTTTTGTTTTAATGTTGATACTGTTTGAACAGTAATTTTCACAAACTCGAAATGAAATACTAAATTTTTTTGAAATTCTGGATTTCTGACTTACTGATCAGAAAAGCAAAAAAGCTTGAAAGCTCATTTTTACATTATTTAATATAAATATGACATTTGAACTTTAGAATTCAATTATGAACACAAACCTTGACTGTTTAGCAAAGTAACTGTTAATATATTTTAACATTGTGAGATTATTATGAAAAATATTAATCAATTACTTGTGAAATGTGCAAACAATGTTAAGAGCTCTTTTTAACCCCCTCACTCCCCCAAAAGGCTATAAATATAATATACTGTGTAGTATTATGTAAATTTTAGGTATCTGAGAAAATTAGATATAATAAGCTATTTATCATTATATTAAATGTTTTTTTTTTGCTTTGTAAAATACAAATGTAAAAAAACTAATAGCTATAGTAAAGTAGTTAATTAATTCTGTAGTAAAATAATGATTTTCTGTATATGTGTTGGTTTAACATTTTCCACATTTCTCTCTAAAAAAAAGTTTTTATTAATCTGTACTTAATTATGTTAGTGTATGCTGATGATGAATTTAACATGCAATGGCTGAGTAGTATCAAAGAGAACATCTAGAATAAACCTTCATCTAATTGGCCACATACTAACTGCTTTTTATTTATTTATTTATTACTTTAACCCAATTTTCCAATGTAAGACAAATGACCCACCCATCCACTAGGACTCTTGCAATCATTGGCTATGTCCCTCACTCTAGGAGGGTGAAGACTAGCACAGCCTCCTCTGATGCATATGAAGTCACCCATCACCTCTTTTTCATCTGCTGCCGATACATTGTCACTGGGCAGCCAATGCGTTCCGAGGAAAGTGCAGGATCTCCAGTTCTACCATAAAAATTCTGAAGAGCATATTAGCGGAGAAGTTAATTATTAGGGTCTTTCGTGTAGGCCCAGGTCTGCAGTATTCGGCCTAGAGCACACTATGCTGGACAGATGGATGGCAGAGGTGTAGCCACCCCCTGGGCAACAGGACTGTAGCCAACCTGTTGGTGGTGGGGAGGAAGGAGTACAATGGCGACACATGACTCCTGTGATCAAAAGAGTGGAGGCAAATTGCTTCCTTTTAAGTTGAGTAGTAGCTCGTGATTGGCCAGGAAGCTGAATGAATGGGTGACGCAGTACTGGCTTAGGTAAACACTGAGGAGCAATGTTTTTATTGCAGAATTTATGCTTCTGCTTCCATTTCTGATGGATCAGCTAGCAGATGCCTGAGCCAGCAGACATTGCATGGTAGTAGGGATTGGGAGAGAGTGCCATCTACCCACCCAGAGAGAGCAGGGTCAGTTTTGCTCTCTCCAACCCTGGCTATTGATGGCAAGCAGCATACTTGTGATCCTCTGATCATAGTGTCATTATAGCCTTAATCTGCCACTCGGGGTATGCTACTTTTTAAAGACATTATTGCATTTGTTATGTTTATTGTATTACAGTATCAACAAAAAAGTAAGCCTATTAATTTTAGTTATAAAAGTTTTCTGAATTAACTCGTCATTAAAATGTGATCATTGTATAGACAATGTGCTAAAGCTAATAAGGTTTATATAGAAAAGAGTGAATGCTTAGGTTTACAAACTCAAATAAGAAAAAAGTTGGGACAGTATGGAAAATAAAAAACTGTTTCTTATGTTTACTTTGATGTTTATTTCATTTCAGACAGTATGAACCCAAATGTCTAATGTTTTGTCTGGTCAACTTCATTTCATTTGTTAATATACATCCATTCCTGCAGTTCAGGCCTGTAGCACATTGTGCCTTTGCCATTTATGCACTGAAATGTCTCCAGTTGAAAATACTATAATGCACTGTACAGGGAGAAACATGCAAATTCCCTCCCATCTTTCTTTGAAGAACATTATTTATAAACATTTAGATGATTTTCTCATACATTTGTTGAAAAATTGGAAGTGTTCTCACCATGTTTACTCCCCAAAGACTCAATCTTTACAAGATACTGCTTTTGTACCATATCATAATTACAGTCACCTGTTGGCATCACCTGTTTGAAATCAAATTTGTATTTTCACCTCATTACTAAAATTCCCTCATCCCAACTTTTTTTAATGTGTTGATGGCCTGAAATGCAGGAGTGGATGTCTATTAACAAATGGAATAAAGCTAACCAGAGAAAACATGACGCATCTTGAGATCATTCCATCTGCAATGAAATGAAAGTCAAAGGAAATGTAAGAAATGCTGTATTTATTTATTTGTGGTTGTAATAACTGAATGAACCTCTTGTCAGCAGTAACCTCAAGCAAATGTTTCTGGTAGGGGTGGATCAGACCTGCACAGTGTTCAGTTATGGTCCATTTTTCCTTATAAAACTGCATTAGCTCAGCCATATTCTTTGAATATCTGGTGTGACTTGTGGTCATTCCACAGCATCGCTGCTGGGTTAAGGTGTGGGCTCTGACTGGGTCACTACAAAAAGCAGAACTTATTTTTTGAAGCCATCCAGTTGTAGATTTACTTCAGTGTCATTGTCTTCCTGCATCACCCAGCTTCTACAGCCACCCTAAGATGATCCAGAAGGATACCATAATGAGCTTGATGGCAAGCTGTCTAGGCCCAGAGGTAGCAAAAGCAACCCCAAATCATAATGCTTCCTCCATCATACTTCGCTATTACAATTCTATTTTCATGCTGGTATGCAGTATTTTTTTTACAACATATGTAGTGCTGTGTGTTCAATTTTAGTTTCATCAGTTCATAAAACATTTTGTCAGTAGTATATGGATTGTTAAGGCATTCTTTGGAAACTTCAGGCTTTTCAGTCATGTTTTTGTGACAGTAGTTGCTTCTTCTGAGCTCTTCAGTGGATACCATGCCTGTTTAGTATACTTTCTCTATGATAGATATAATTTCTTATATTTGCAGGGAGAGTATAAACAGTAAATATGCTGTTAAAATATTGTTCTAATGTTCAGAATATTTATAATATCGTTTATATTATAAAAAAGTTCACAATTTCATTGAAAAATGGAAATTGTTTATGTAATTTCACATAAAGTGACATTTCAACCATGTTTTCTGTTTTAATGTCGGTCAGTGGGGCTTATAGCTCATGAAAATCAGAAATCCATCATTTAAAATTATAAAAAAAAAAATATATATATATTTTTTTATAATTAATAATTATTCCATACCATATCAACATTAAAGCAAAAAGGCTTGAAATATTTCACTTTGCATGTAATGAATATAAAATTATATGACAGTTTAACTTAATTCAGTTAAAAACACAAATGAACTTTTTATGATATTCTTTTTTTTTGGAGATACACTAGTAGCTAGTTTATTTAAATGTGGACTGATGAAAAACTAAACACTTTGTAACCATTTCCAGCTTTATGTTAAATAAACAATTATTGATCATAAGTCTTCTGAAATATATTTCAGTGACTTTCTGTGAATAACAAACTCAAAAATTTTGTGTTTTTATTAGTCAAAGCTAAACTTCCAATCTGCAATACTGAGTAATAAAATAATAAAAAAGGCAATAAAAACAGTGATAGGCATAATAACACTATAGATAATGTTAAGAGTATATGACACACTTGCTGTTTTTTTAAACATTATCATGCATTTTGTAGTTGTATTGTTTGCTTTTATCTTCTGGTTGGAGGGTAGTCACATCTGTCTATCTTCATAGGACACCCTGTGTCTTTGTTAGATGGATGACGGACATAGCTTCTGCTTTTAGACCAGAACAGAAAATCAAATCTCCAAAGCTTGGGGGCTGAGTGGCACAGACAAACACACACACACACACACACACACATACACAACCACATTCAACCAGACATCGCTGGATGTGATTGGCCGTTGTTTATTGTTAGCTAGAGCAGCGTGTGTGCTGAGGGCAAGTTTGTGTGAGGCCGGTATTGTCCCCCCCCCCGCCACCCTTCCCACCCTCCAGCTCTATTGTCCTCTCTGCTAGCCACATTTGAACTTAATATTCCATGAAATAAGGCAGCCCATCAAGCCATTGTAATCGCATCAGGTTAATAGAAGTAGTGAAATTATTCGCACTCGCTCACTTCTCCACTCTTTCAGACTCGCTCACTTCCTACACGCTCACATTGGAGAGACTAGCTGAAATCGTACTGTGTTGTATTATATATATTTTTTCCTCTCTCTTTCTTTCTTTCTCTCTTTCTTTCTCTCTGTTTCTCTCTCCTCCATAAAATACTTTCCCCCTCCTCACTAGTGATGATTATTAGGAGCCAGGCTGAGTGGCTAACGCAGGGTCTTTTCACAAGACTCCGACAGCTTTTCAAATCCTAATAGGCTGTTCATTTTTGAGCTCAATGTGTTTCCTCCTTCTTTCTCTCACTCGCAGCACCTTGTTTTTGCAAGCTCGCTCAGCCTCCCCCCCCTTCTCTTTGGTTTCCAATCCTTCCTTTGCACCCACAGGGTGAGGTGATGTCAAGTGGAAGCTAAAGTCAGGTAGCTGTGGTGTGGTGCTGTCCTGTGTTTGTGCTCAGAGATGCCGCATTGTGTCACGTGTAGGCCCGAAAGCTTCTGCATGTCGTTCCTTGTCTTTTCCTTTTGGTTTATGTCTACGTGTAGGACTGCATAACAAGAACAGGCAGTAAACACATCAGACTAAACCATACCAGTGATGAGAATCACTACGCTGTGTTAGCTTTTAATTCTTTATTAGGAAAAATGATTTAATGTGATGTGTATAGGTAATGGTTACTGCATTACTGTGGTACTGTGATGTCTACCATGGTTTTGAGTTTTTTACCATCATTTATTTAATTTATTCATCAATTCGTCGAATTGAGATTTCTGTGAAAGTTCAGTAAAGCTGAATGAACAGCACTGATAAAAGATCATCCTTACATTTAGCAGGTGCTGTTATTCTAGTTGAGTAGTTTAACATTAGGAGTCTTTCCCAAGGACACTGAGTGGAATAATATTGGTATTGCTGCCTGAGTGGGAAATGCAGGAAAAGAAAGGATTTTCTGCATCATTATCTGGAAAGAAACAACAGATCCTAGACTTAAAACATATTAGAATATTCATACTTAAGTAAAAATATGGATACTTGAAACCAGACCATACCAGCTGGACATGCATATCAAAAATTTCGGGATAAAACTAGGATCACCTTCATCGAATCCTTTTGAACGCAAGTGTGTGGACAAGTGGAGCTGATCTCAGATCAGTTCTTTCTCTTAAAGAATGCACAATCCTAAGCACTCAGACAGACAGTCCGTCTCCTCGTCCATTCTGCACTTAAGAAAGCCTCTCCTCTTACACCAGCCTGTCTTTCCAGGAAAAAGCTCAAGCTCCTGAACTCATGAACCAGCTCCCTGAGGTGAACCATATGAGCTTTATACTAGAGAAGAGAGTGTTCTTAAGCTTGGATTTAATCAATTACATCCATAATCTTCAGTCGTTAGCACTGCTCACAACACTGCTGACCTCTTTCCTTTCTGTTTCCTCATAATAAATCTGTTTTGGGGAAATCTCACAAAGATGTTTGAATGTATTTGATTCTGTGGCCCATGCTTGTTTTGTTCGACTGCGTGTGTTTATACCAGGTGAAAAGTGGCTTTTCTCATCACTCACACAAACGAGTCCTCGTCTCTTTTTCCCACAGAAATAACAATTAGAACAAATGACCGACTGATGCAGTGTCTCCAACAAATTTTGGTTTTGTCAAATGAGAGAAAATTGCCAGGCTTGAATTAAGAGGGGGGCTTAAGGAAATATAATCAGTGGTCTCAAAATAGTGATTTTTGAAGGGGAAATTATGACTGTAGTGCTATTGAAAGCTAATTTTGAAATAATTACATGGGGCCGTTCTCATGACAGTTGGGAATAATTTGGTAATTGGCTTCCATAATTTCATCAAATGGTTGTCATTATGTGTGTATAATCATATTTCTGGCGGTCAGACGGCATTGAGGAATGTGGCGGGTTGTAGTGCATGGAGCGTGGATGGGCTGTGCAATTCTGCCAGTCTTGTGTGTTTTGGGTTAGACATTAAAGTAGAAGGCAGCACTATTTTGCTCTTCTCTTGCTCTTTCACTCTCTTTTTTTACTCTGTAGATCTCAAACTCGGTCTGTTTTTACTGCTTAGCGTTAATGCATCAGTGCATTATTGTTTCCACTCTAGAATCCCTAGCTCAGCACATGCTACATGTGGTGAAGCTCTGCCCTCTTCCCCCTACACCTAGTCTCAACTCTACAGGAGGCTGCTGGGCATTTCCTGTCGGGCTACAGCTGTGTGCATGCCACTTCCTGTCTCTCTCTTTCTCTCTCTCTCTCTTTCTCTTTCATACTTCTGCTTCATGTTCTGATCCTTGGCTGCCCAACATTTTTTACATACCATCTAATGTTCCGGCCCATGCAGGGGGTAGACCATCCAGGCCAACCTCAACCAGCTCCCCTGTTGTAGGACCCCCCTTCCTGGCCTCCACACCACTGGTCAGGCCTCAGTGGCATGAGAAAGACACACTTTTTCCTGAAATAGCACACACTGGACTAGGATATTAACACTATGTGCTGATTGCAGGAAAGCATTTTACCACTCACTCATGTTTGGGGGTTGAATCCTGTATCCACTGACTCAGTGTTTATCATAAATATGGAGGAAGCTGACCCAAGTCTGCCTCTTCTACCAGCCATGCTGCTATGTAGTGTTTTTAAGTTTTATTCATTTTTGTAGCTGTTATAGTAGAACATAGTGAACTGTAGTGAATATAGTTGATATATTGTGGCCTAATGTACATAGTCTGTGCAGCTGTAATTAATATATCATTTGCATGCTTTGAGAAACACTTTGGCATAGTGACTGCATTATATAGGTGACTGTTGTGTTCTAGTGTCTTGTTAACAATGTTAGCCTTGCTGCTCCAGTTCTGCTGAAGTAGCAAAATTTGGACTCTAAACATCTCTTACAGATCAGCTACATCTGGGGTAGCTGGACAAATATGGAAGTATGTTTTTTTGTGTTTTTTGTCTTTATAAGTCTTCGATAGGTCATTTGGCATTGGTTCACTGCTGGTAATTTGAGTAAATTAAATAGAACTTATCATTATTACTAATTCTCAAGCCTTAGATTTTGCTGTTTTTACAGTTCATCTTTTCACCTTAGAGGGCAGAGTGAAAAAAGAGGTTTGTTGTGAATAATGAGAGAGAGAGGGAGAGAGAGAGAGAGGAAAAGAGAAGCGGTGTGTTTGTGTGTGTGTGTGTGTGTGTGTGTGTGTGTGTGTGTGAGTGTGTGTGTGTGTGTGTATGCTGATTTATAGTAGGGCCAGAGTGCGGGGCCCTGAAGGTGCGCAGGCAGTGCTTCAAACAGAGATTGCCGGTGGCCTCTGGTGTGATCGCTGACCCAAGGTGAGGCACTTAGTGATTTATCTCTCCCACTATCATCCCCTCATCTTCCCTTGGCTGCGGCCTGGGATACACTCCATGCTGCCGGGGGCCCAGCGTACAGGACGGCCTTTAAAGGCTGGTCTTCAACCCCTGACTGCGCCCAAAAACCTGCAAACACTCGTTGCTTTGCACTCTTCCCTCTGAAGTCCAAACTTCTAACCGCCCAAGGCTTTGTAGTGGAGACAGACAAACAGAGGCCTTTGACTTGTATATTGGAACACAGTACTGGACTCAGATCTTCTCAGAGTGTTGATATGCTGGTGCCGATTTGCTACAAGTTGAGTCTTACATAAGCTGTATATGAACTCATGGCTATGGCCTGACGGGTGACATTCATTTATTTCAAAGGGACATATATGTAAGCGAGTACGGGACAATCAACACCATTCTCTGTCTCTCTTTCACTGTCTCTTTCTCCTTTTTCTCTCTCTGTCACATACACACATAGACTCACACACTTATCCTCTCTCTCTCAGCCCCACAGCTGTCTGAAGCTGAGGCTGCCTAATGAGGAAATGTCTTCTCAGCTGAGTGGATTCGATGCCGAGAGGAAAACCTGCGGAATCAGTCCAACAGCTTCATCTGTCCACTCTGTGTGTATATATATGTGTGCACTAGTATCTGTGTGTGTGTATGCGGAGCGCCTCCGCTCTTGCTCTTAACATATTTCACCGCTTGGGACTGCTGCTGACATCCCCCATGCCCCGGGATCCTTCTGGAGCAGATTTAGAGTGATTTTCAGTGCAATTATACCTGCCAGTTCTGACTGGTAGAGTTGCCTTGCTCAGCGCTCATGTCTTCATGCTGGAGAGCCAACTCAGGCCTTCAGCCAGCGTCCACAGCCCTGGCAGGACCTTTATTACTGGGCCTTGGACCCTCAGCTTTCCTGCTGATAATCTCTATATTTACCTTGTGTGCATCAGGATTGGACAACTTCACATTTTTACTAATCACATTTTTAGACTCGTCTTCTAGTCGTCAGGATCAAAGCAGGAGTGATAAAAGTACATAACAAATAAAAGTCATTTTTAGTAGCTTTCAGTTAGCCTCAATCTCAGGCACATACTCTGCCTACCAAGGTACATAGCTCATCTCATGCATGTTTCAGGCTAAGACTACACTAAGTGTCCAAATGTTTGTGGACACCCCTTCTTTTGAATGCATTCAGCTACTTTAAGTTGAACCCATTGCTGACACAGATGTGTCACTGACACATCTTGCCTAGTCTCTGTAGAGAGGTATTCCCAATAAAATATTACTCTAAATAGGATAAACATGAATTTTTTGGCACCATGCCTAATGCCAGCCATGGGCTAGAGGGGTATAAAACCCCCAGCTTTGAGCTGTGAAACTGTGAGTTGAGGATGAGGTGGGGTGGTGATCAGTCAACATGCTGACCTCACTAACGCTCTTGTTGCTGAATGCAATCAATTATTCACAGCAGTGTTCCTGTAAGTATTTATGTTTATAAAAGTAGAAACTCTTCCCCGGACAGTCGAGATAGTTACTCCAGCAAAAGCAGGATAAACTGAGTGTTCATACCATTGATTTTGGAAGAAAGAATGAATAATAATGTCCCAATAGTTTTGTCAATATACTGTACCAAAGATTTGATTGATCTTCATATCTGTCTGTTTAATCAGGCCAGTAGGAAACAAACTTTTATAAGCTAAATGCTAGCAAGTCACCAGTAGCACGTAGTGGCTTGGTTTTCACATTACAACAGCATTGAGATTTTCAGAGCAATGCAATGACTAGATTGTTTGCAATGTTTACATTTTGAAAGGAGATATGCAAATTTTTGCTGATGCACATTTTGTTGGGATATTATTTTTATTTCTCTGCCTTTACACATCACACTTAAACAGCCATTGGTTTGTGTTAGCCACTTCTAGTTCTGACAGTCAGGTTTTCCACCATAGTCTTACACAACTACTTATAGTGAACTTTCCAACCATGTTCACCATGTTTCAACAACTTTGACAAGGCCCACATTTTTATAACCAGAATACTGGGTTGGAGAATCTATGAAATGACCAGGCTTTTGGGGTGATCCCACTCAGCAGTGGTGAGTATCAAATGGCTTTGGCCTCCATATCTCTTGCAGTCTGGATGTGCTGGAACAATAAGCTCAGTCTGCAAGATCCATCCCTACTTTTACCACTAGATCCTGTAAGACCTAACTTACAGGGCTTTAATAATCTGCTAGTGGCACATAGAAGACCAACACAATATTAAGCAATTGATTAATAATAATAATAATAATAATAATAATAATAATAATAATAATAATATTAAGATATTGATCATAATATTTTGGCCCACTGGTATATTATTCCTCTTGTCAACTAATATATGCCTCTCCAAGATGTATGTTTGGTGTGCTATATTGTATCATGTATCTTGAAGCTTGTACTGTATTGTAAAATTGCTGCCAGTACTCAACCATACTGATCATGCCTGGCTCCAGATCTCAACTTCATTTGCAGTTAGCATGAAGTGATAATTAACTCTCAGGCCTGCTATCTGTCACCAGGTGCTGTTCACCTTGTTGTATAGCTGCCTGGAGGGGTATGTATGCATTAGTTTTTTTATGGGAGCATGCAGCTGCCCACAGGCTCACTCTGTGTACACAAGGTTCAAATCACACCATCACACGCCTATACGGAATGACCTCTGCCTTGACACTTGGGTCACTTCGCAA
This sequence comes from Crenuchus spilurus, assembly GCA_036984385.1. NCBI lineage: Eukaryota > Metazoa > Chordata > Actinopteri > Characiformes > Crenuchidae > Crenuchus > Crenuchus spilurus. The sequence continues at coordinate 24,711 of BRDA01025820.1, forward strand.
ATAATTCCAAAATTCACATTCTTCTGCACATTCATATAATGGGTACATAAACACAGCTACTCTGCATTATTGATAAGAGCTAATGCAAAATTCATCCTGACCATGTTGACAAAAGTGGCTAGACAAAATCGTTACTGTTTTAAGGAATTTAAATTTTGCATGACGGTTTGCAGTTCTTCCGACATACTTTATCAGATGTTCGCTACTGAACATCCTAACTTAGCATTATACAACAATTAATAATTACATGCTCACATGAAAACTGTCCTTATTCTTTTCTTTTTGCTTTTAAGGTTTATAAAAGCATGAGAGGTCATTCCATATGATGGCCAAAGGCAGTATGCATTTCTGACTATTTCTCGGTCTCTCTTTCCCTGAACCTTCTGACCCCAGCCTCCTGCAATGAGGCCGCTCTTCTCCATGTTCGTCTCAACCATATATCACACCATATATCAATTTATATCTCCAGCCATAAAAACATGGATTGCCTCTATCTCAGCTGCTCCCTGAGCTAATGAGGCCCTGCAGCCACATGACGATGCTGCTCCCTGCAGTGCAGCAGACTGGGACATACGGGAATTTTGGCTTCAGGTAAAGAGAGCTGATCCTAGATCAATGTAAATAGGAATCCTCCACTTTCACTGCTTAGAGGAGTTACATGGGGGAAATTGTTCCAGTGAATTTATTCTCAGAGCTCCCTACCTGTGTTTCCAATTAGACTATATATATATATATATATATATATATATATACTGAGGCAGGGGCAGCATTAGGCGTTGTGTTTTTCTATATAAATGAATGTTTGAATGAATGAGAGACAGAAAAAGAAAAAAAGAAAGAGCAGACAGGTGATTCAACCCTTAAAGATTAAGTGGGAATGTGGGCGTACTTCTGAGGGGTTGTTGTGAGGTGGGGGAGCATCTCACCCACCAGGGCATGGCAATATTCTCTAGCATCCGCACTGTCAGTTCACAGCCCAGGCTGCTGTAATTCTTTTAAGGGGCTCATCCCTCATCTTTTGATTAGCGTCAGCAGTCTGGCCCAGTGCAGAGAATCGGCCTAATTGATGCACAGTAATGTATTTGTCAACAGGAAGCAGCCCCAGCTGGCCCTGCCTGATGACTGTTGTAGCTACACGGCAAATGGTGATTGGTGGAGGTCTGTACGTGGGCGGGAAGTGGTTGAGACTTGTGCTTCTGTCCTTTTAATGGTTTTTTACTTCACCTGAACTAAACTGCCACATTTAGTAGTGGAAAAAAGTATTTAAACTTAGGCTAAGAAATACAGATGCTCTTATTTGTGGCTAATGGTCCTTTTCAAAGCACTCACTTTAAATTACTGCACAGTACTCTATGTGATATATGAATCTATACTCAACTGCACCTGAAATATTGGGTGTGTGTAAGGTTTAAGCTTCATGTTTAACATTCACATAGCCCATCTCTCATCTTCAATGGATTTTGACCTACATTTACCTCTGGTTTAGTTTATTTCCCTTCATTATTCTTCCTCCTATCTTGTGTTACCTTAAAGCACAGGTGCCCAGTCCTTGTCCTGGAGATGTTCCACCCTGGAGAGTTCAGATCCGATACACCTGGCTGTACTATTTTGACACCCCTGTAGGCTTTCATTACCTAGATCAGGGTATTAGATTAAGGTTAGAGTGTGCAGGGTCGTAGATGTCCAAGACCAGGATTTTATACTGCTGCCTTAACCAGTTTTAAATCTGGTATGCTGTTGTTAAGAGCGAGTACCAGTGACCCAAAAGACCAGAATGAGAGCAATGCATTATGCAGTCTTAAAGCCAACCCGATATCAAATATATCTTTTTTTTACCTTTTTACTTCATGTTCATATATTCATTGTGACATATAATGTAAAAAGCCAAATTCTAGAAATTTAAGTTCATGGACTTTTATTGCCTCTAAAATATCTTGTGATGCTTGTCTACATCACCTTGTACTTATTTTACCGCTTCAGGATCCACCCTGACCTATTAGTGAGCAAGAAGAGAACAAGCCAATCAATTCACGTTTGACAAAATCATGTCCTACCTATGATAACTTCTTCGCCATTCCAAAATACAAGCTTTTCAAATGTCAAAAGTCATTGATTAATGAATACATTTAACTGTTAAAAATGGTTTATTTTTGGGCTATTTTGGGTTTATTTTTGGGCTAACAGCTGCCATTATTGCTAGATTATTTTGTTAGCATAGTTCTTTAGCAAAATGGACAGGTATGGCCAGATTATGACTCAGTTGTTTATACACTATATGGACAGAAGCCGGCTCATTCTTTGTGTCTTCCAAAATAAATTGTATTAAAAAGACTTTATCCTGCTTTTGCTGGAGTAACTGTCTCTACTGTCCAGGTAAGGCTTTCTACTAGATTTTGGAGCATTGCTGTAAGGATTTGAGTGCATTCAGTGATGTGTGTTAGGTTAGGATGTTGTATGATCACCACCCACCTCGGCCCCAACTCCTCAACTTCATAGCTCATCCCAAAAGTACTGGATGGGGCACCATCATTCCAGAGAATAGCGTTCCACTGCTCCACAGCTTAATGCTGGAGGACTTTATACCAATCTAGCCCACACCTGGCATTAGGTAGGGTCCCAATAGGTTCATATTTATCTGTTCCAGAGAGTCCTATTCTATTGGCAGTAGTTCTCTACAATGATTAGACAAGCTGTGTGTGTGCACAAGTAACTTAAGGAAGGTGTATGTATTCATTAGAATGGTTTTCACAAACATTTGGACATATAATGTATTTTTTTGGACGCCCTGTCCTGGGCTTGGCTAGGATAGTCTGTAATGCCCTGCCCTGTGCCCGGTGAGGGGTTAGGTGACAAACCGCGACCCTGCTCAGGATTAAGCTGATAAGATAATTGCTGGATGGATGGATTTATTTGGTTTTGACAAAAAAATCTGATTCATTACAACAAACCTTTTACGGTCTGTTTTATGTACATCCGTAGTGTTCCTCTCCCAAGCCTGGTCTGAGTAATAAAGAACAGCTGTCCCTTTTGCTAAAAGGTGAGTATGTTCTGATATGAACAGTGGGATGCACTAGGCAGCAGCTATTTGGAAAATGTGTATTTTGAGGGATGGGGTTTATGTTCTGACTGTGGCCCACACTGACAGCATCCCTCTAACTGTACCCTTCCTACTCCACTGAAAAGCACACAGAGGAGTCATACATATTCAAAACCTCTGCACTGAGTGTCTTGTTTACCCATCAAGGTTGTGATTACAATGAACTGTGATCAGGTATGTAAGTGAACCTCCCCCTCCAATCTTTCATTTTCTGTAGACCCCCCTGTACCCTTGTCACCCCCAAGAGGAAGCAGCTCAGAGCCAGAGCAGCCAACAAAACCGTTCAGCAGAGCAGCCTTTGATTCTCCTTTGCCTCCGTCACTATTTATTCTAATGTTTCCTGCCATTACAACAGTAGCTCATAATGAATTCTGATAAATTAAAGGTTTTATTGTTCTGCTGCCATCGCTGTCTTTGATCAGCGTGCCAATTACGCAGGGTAATTTTCTCTCTCTTCTCCTCTCTTAAGATGGCACAAAAGCAAGTTTCCGTCGAGTGGAGAGAGTTGACATCAGGGTGACAGATTCTTTTTCAGAAAAAAAGGAGAAAGAAATTCCCTTGCTCTTTTTTTGTTTCATCATTACAGTTACACACACTCATGATTCTCATTGTCTTTCACCCTTCTGCCTTGTTCATGCTTTAAGAAGAGAAGGAGAGAGAGAGAAAGGGAAAAAAATCTGTTGACTCAATTGGAGATGTCACAGAGGAATCTTTAACCTGAATAGAAGCGTTTTGACTCTCCTTATAAGAAATGACAGATGAGGACACGGTCTGTCTTCATCTAGGCAGATTTACACAGACAAGTGCGCCTCTCCCCTAACTAGTGCACAAGTCTAAAAATAAGTAAATAAAACAAACTAACATGCTGGGGGGCAGATGAGAGGAGAGAAGGGGTGGGATAGGCTGGGGGGGGGAGGTTCTGCTTTTTTCATAAACAATATATGAGATGCTTTTTGCAAGTCAAATCCTTAAAGATTCACTGCTGGCTTCACCTTTCAGTACCTTTTAAGGAGAGGCAAGGCATGTGAAAGGAAATGGCAGGGAGGTGGGGCGCTGTATGTATGTGTGTATGGGGGTTTATTAATAAACAGAAAACAACGCATTAAGGAGATAACGGTTGACATGAAGATTGCTGTCCCCCCCTTTCTCCTGTCTTCTGAGTGCAGCTTTCTCCCTGAAGTGGCCCCGGAGACGTTGGTAACTTCACTCTGCAGCTTGGGCCGGCCTTTCGCGTTGACATTAGCCCACTCTTATGGAAGCTTCTAGAACGTGTGTAAAACCGCCTGTGTGAGAGTGGCTGGTAATTAGGCCTCCTGTCCTCCCCCTCCTCCTGCTGCTCCCTCTTATTGGGGTAAGTGGAGATGGGTTGTGACTGGCAGTTGTGCAGTGACCTGTGCGCATCAAAGCGTCCTGTCTTTATTGGGTTGTCTCCTGTCCACACTAATGGCCATAGGGGGGCTGAGCCCACACTTCACCTGACCAACACTCACAAAGCCTGGTCTCTGGAGCCGACAGGCGGAACGGAAATCGCATTAACCTACCCCAAACCATAACGCATACACTCTCTCTCTCTCTCTCTCTTTATGTCTCTCTCTCTCTCTCACACACACATGGAGTGGGCACTTGTTTTTGCCCCTTTATCAGTGGTAGGTGTCAGCTTGACTCACTGTTGTTTACTGGGCCTGGTCAGCCAGGGTGCGTGCCACCTATACAAAGAAAGACTCTGGAGTCTCAAGAGACAACAGTGGCAAAACTCTTCTCAACCTGGTTATCTACATACTGATTAAACACTCTTTCATCAGCTCATTTGTGGAAGTTATGGCTCTGATCTCTGAGCAGTAACAGATCTAACAGGTCTTTTATAGAGCTGTATCTAATGCAGGCCTTACACTACATGATTTCAGTGGTCTTTAGTGATTGGTATCAGACTGTATAAGGTGCTGCTAAAATATTGGCAGAATTCTATGTCAGTCTGTGATTTCATGTGTTTTTAAAGTCAGTTTGTGTGATATTCTTTTCAGTGTAAGTCATCAATGAGCTCTGGATTCAAGCAGAAGATGAGGTCACATACACAGAAACAAACAAACCCTTGGAGAATGATTCTTCAAAAGAAACCATGCTTCAAAAAGTGAAAATTGAATGTTTATGAATGTAATTGAAAGCCATTTATAGCTGCGTACAGTATGGAAAACTTATCCCGCAAAGTGATTTTGAGGTAATAAGAATATTTTTAAAGATACATTCTCTCTGTTGCCACAATTCAACAACATTAAATTGGTATACAACAGCAGAGTTTGGATGATTATTGCAAGTGTAAACCAAGCTTTAGCTGTCCTTCATCTGAAAAATCCTGACTTTAGGCTTAAATGATCTCCCTAACTGAGAAATCCTGCTTTGAAGTTGATGGCATATTTCAAAACTTCTGGTTTACGTTCTACACTCGGGGGCTTTGACAGTAATTTGTCTTCTAAGTGGTCTCCTGTGCCTTTTCAACTCTCGTTCAGATTCGTCAATAACCTCCATCTACACTCATGAGTCAGAAATACCCTCCCTGCAGGGACAATTGTCTGATGAACTTGTGTTTGGTTTGGTTTTCCATTTGCTCAGTCCAATGCAGCGTTGCCCATTTTTCGCCTCCATGCCATGATTGACAGGGAGTTTAATTTCAATCAGCCGTTTTTAGGCAGCAAAGCACACCACCAGTTTAATTTCCCTACACTTACCAGTAGCTCTGGGGCATGCCACCATGTCATGACTTATGAGTCTTTAGATGCCATTAAACAGTTCTGGCACTGTGCCAGGGCTCTCTGACAGGCATGTTATCCGCTGGCCTTGTTAAGGCCTTTATCCTGCACCTATTCATCTGAATGGGCTCAAACATTAGACAATGACTGGCCTGGATTATGGCCTGTGTTTTCTACATAGTGGGGTAGTGGAGGCTACACACACGCACACACACTTTAATGTCCCTTAAACAGTGGAAATCTAGGCCACTGGAGCTGGCAGAGTGATCGCCTGTAGGCTTAGGCCAAGGAAGGAACCAAGAAGAATTAAAAGTACATTAGCCATTGTTGCTGCTTCTCTTCTGTTGACGTTGTTCTTTTTCTCTTTCAGTTAGCTTTTCTGAAGGCCTAATTTACGTGATTCTCTTTATGCCAGGAGGCATGGCTGCTCATTTCCACGGTGCCCTGCACAATGCATCCACATAAATCCTTTCACACAAACCACACACACATGTACCATCGACCTCTTTGGCCAGTGGTGAGTTCTTCCCCCCCGTAGAGCCCCGTGTTGGTAGGGGAGGGCCATAGACCCCTTTGGCCAGTTTGTTGTTTTTATTTAATGCGCCTCTACTTCCATGTCATATTTTCCTGTCTTTAATTGATGCAAGCCCCAGTGCTGGTGCCCAGTGCAGCGTTGAAAGCGCTGCCTCCTCCAGACAGGCCCTTATCCTCCTCTAATAGGCGCCTCTCTCCTCCGAGGCCTTCAGCTGTGTCAGGCCACTGCTGCCTCGCTGCACCTCTGCACCCGGACGCTGCCGCGTAGCCCATTAGTTCTCTTTCCAGGCCGCACTATTCCCTTCGCGCACCCAACTCCCCCCACCCCACCTCCTCTCTGGACCCAAGGCCCATCCCTGCTTTCCTCAACCATATTAGGAGGAATGCTGCCACAGTAAATATTTTTTTTACTTTAGTCTCTCTCAAAGTGGTAGAAAGGTTGTCTCTCAGTAGTCACTTCGTTTTGCCGCAGTCTTTGGAGACACAACATTAAGCTTCATGGTGGCTCTGAAACGCCTTAAACTACAGTTACTCATTTATAGCTTTATAATAGTTTTATAGTAGTTATGGATTAATTTATAGTAGATACTGAATAATGTGCCTGTCATTTAACATGGATCACTCATATTACTCAGTAGTGTGTCTTCTAGTCTCCCATGTGGAGCCTTGTGGCGAAGTCAAAGAAACTTTTTCAACCACTTTCTCTACCAGACAGGAGTGTGAAGTTGCACATATAATTTTGATATATTTTTTAATCTGATACAATTCAGTTTTGTTTGTTTGATCCATTTCAAAATATTTAGCTCTGTATATTATATATTAATATATAGATGACAATTTTACATTTCAATACACATATATTTTTTCCATACAAAAATTTGAATATTGTGAAAAAGTTTATTTTGGTTTAAAATTCATTCAGAAAGGTAAACTATCATATGTATTTATGTTCATTACATGCAAAATGACATATTAGATTTTTTATGTTCTGATGATGATACTATTTCAATAGTAATTTACACAAAATTAAATATTCTAGTAATTAAAGATTCAGAATTTCTGATTTCCACAAGCTATAAGCCACACTGATTAAAATATGTTTGAAATGTCACTTTAAGTGTAATATACAACGACAGCTTATTTTTTTGTTTTATTAACTTTTTTTCAGATTTTTTGAGATTCACTAGTATAATGAAACAGTTCACTGCTGTTGGATCTGTACTATCTGTTGAGTTACTAAAGCTCATTGTAAAACAGCAGAATAAATATTGACTCAAAACACACAACAGAAGTCAGTGGGTTTTCAGTTTTTTCTATCTACAGGGAAAGTATTGTCCATGGTAAGAGTTTCAAATTTACAATAGAGATTACATTTATAGATGTGGGAGTGTTCTAGCCTAGGGTAAAATAGCTTTAGCTTACAAGTCCCTGTAATACTATGGGTGTGGGTTTTCTTGAGTGACAAAAAAAACATACACCTGACAAAGGTTACTATACTTGCTGGCCGTGTTCCAAATCTTGGCCCACTCATGCATTGACAAATCGACAGAGCAGTTTGTTCTACCAAATTTAACAATGATATATCATTATTGCAACTTTTGTTCCCAATCTATAAAATCAATGGCTCCACAGGTCGAGCAGGATTAGTATTACTAACACGCTGGACGGGTGCTAAAAGCACCCAGGTATGGATCCAAGTGGCAGCTCAGATCAATGCCGTTTGTGGACACTGAGCTCAATAACAAGCTCTTCCAACATTGCAAGGATAAGAAAGAAAGGAATAGATGTGTAAAGCAAATTTGCAGGGAGAGGAGCTAATATCCTGTATGTGCCTCACTGAACAGCAGAGAGAGAGAGAGAGAGAGAGAGAGAGAGGTGGTTATGGATTCTTTTGCTTTAATTATATCAATACAGATCTAGGTGACGTTATTGATAGCTTCCTATCATTGATATTGGCAGATGGGTTGAATGAATGCATTGATCCGATGTGGGCGATGTGGACCTGTTGTGCAGCTCCTTCAGTGTTCAGTGTTGAGTGAATAGGATTGATCTGCAGTGTGGAACACACATACCTGTTTTTATCCACTGTCAGTTTGCAGGGATGTTCATGTGTCCCATATGTACTATATGTACTATATATATATATATATATTGCTGTCTAATCCAGACTTCCAGTTATTTCTTTTTGACATCAGTTGAATAATTGAGTATACCACCTTCACTTTACATGACTGTGTCCTAGTAATTAAACTTTTGATAGAACTGTTGGAAAACTTAACTTTACTTCTGCTTCATAACCTATGCTGGTAGTTTCTCCAAAAGCAAATGTATTTATGGATGTCAAAGTCATGCATACGCATTCATAAAGTTTTAGCTTATGTACAAGATGTTGAGACTTTTCTTGACATTCTTCAGTGTTAGCGTTTAGCCTTTTTATGTTTAGCATACAAACCGGATTCCAAAAAAGTTGGGACACTAAACAAATTGTGAATAAAAACTGAATGCAATGATGTGGAGGTGCCAACATCTAATAT
>BRDA01025829.1:0-10866 GCA_036984385.1 Crenuchus spilurus
GAAAGGCACTGCTAGCCAACTGTCTGAACTTTCAAACTGCATGTGAGCCAAATGTGGCCTTTTTATTGAAAATACACATTTGGCCCACATGTACCAAAACAGATGTGGTCTACTTCTGGCAGAGATTTGGCAGTGTTACCTACATTTGGCTGATACGTAAGTAGCCCTAATCTTGTAACCGGGAGCAGTCCACCAAGTGCCGTCAATCCATTTGGCAAGTGGGCCAAATGAAATGAGGGATGAGGGCCAGATGTGGGCCAGAATAATTGTCCTATCTGGGTTGGATACTGACTTCTAGTGTTTGATACATGTTTCACAGCTCCAGTTAAAAGAAGCTAAATCCTCTTCTCAATCTATGAATCTCATCACACACACTGCGGGTATTTATAGCCTGATCATCCTCATGCAACAACATCTGCAGGAGAATGAAGGTGAGGGGTTTTTTTTGTCTGGAGAGTGTATGATTTCTGGGTAAACCAATGTTTACTTCATGAGACCCTGTATAATGTCTCAGTATTAGAGGCACTATATCTAGTTCACTGAGATATTCATTACCTCTACAGTTGCCTGAAAGTGCTCTCAGTCTGGGTATGCAGGTGTCAGTCATATCGTGATTGGCACCTACCCTCTTTCAGCATGATTTGATCTGCTGGTGATTATAGGCTATCGTATTAGGTAGTAACGTATGAACATTAGTCAATGGGTTTCATAAATCCCTTTAAATCTCCAATTTACCCAGCATGCATTTAGACTACCGGGAACAGCAAAATGAAATTTGTTCTAAAATTGATATTGAAGCTTGAGGAATGAAACTGTGTCTTATCTGTGAATAATCCAATGAAAAATTAGATGGGAGGATATTGTTCTTTCAGTATGATGTATGCCTTTGTGCTTCTTGGTCAAATTGTTCTGGCTTTATATTTTGCATAAGAAAGCAATTCAATGTCTTGCTGAGTGCTTTCTGTATCCAAGACTTTAAATGAAGCAGAACAAATTCTTCCATTAAAGACATAATAAAGGCTTCATTCTCAGGAGATGTTCTCAGACTCACACAAAACATTCTCTCCTTAAAAGAACCACTGCAAAACATCTGGAACTACTGCTGATGTAAAACTTAATCATTTCTGAGTACACTAATCTTGTCTCAGTGAGTCAAAGGTTAAGGATATTTTACATGGGACCTGTGGAATGAGGATCATCTTGGGGAAAAGTTATTTTAAAATAAGACAATGTCTTCTTGTTCAGTCCCTGCTTGCATATGAAATAGGTTTCCCTTGCATGGCTTAGTCTGGAAATAGAGCAGAATGGTGTGATTCAAAATGTATGTCTGACAATCAAGGGGGAAAGAAAGGATTCAGTCACAGGCATTCTCGTGGCTACATTGTCACTGTACTTTCACTGTTAACCATTTCACCTTATTTCCAATTTCAGACCTCTGAGATTATGATGGTTTGAAAAATATTTCAGAGGTTTGTTTAACAGCTGAAGTTATGAGCAAGGCCTTAATGGGAAATAATGTCACACACTGACTGCTGGTTCTCATTGCTTCTTATTTTCAGGCAGTGACTGGGATAATCCAAATAATGAGATGGAATCATTGTTCAGTGAAAAGAAAGAAAAGTGACACAAATCATTATAGCATGGTTAGTTCCAGCCCTGCAATCTGATTGGCTGAGAGACGTTCTATGATTGCTGATATTGATGACCAAAGCTCTTTAAGCATGGACAAGGGGGACCCTACACTTTTTCAAAAGGAAGTTTTGGTCCCCTACAGTTTTTACCATCCAAAAACAGTCAAGCACTAGGACCCAGTGGAAAACTGGCCACTCAAGCTGAAGCCTGTTTCCTTTTAGAGTGCTGACAAACTCATCAAATGGCTCTGCCATTTCTTGCTAACATGTCCGTCCGGAGATTGGCCGTCTCCACTGTCACTCCATCTGGTTCACTGCCAAAAGTCAGGAGCACACATGGATTTTCTTTCTTCTGTTTAGTGGAGCGTGCAAATGCACTCAAAGCCAATCAGAAAGCAGTAAATGTAAAAAGTGTTAGACAAATCAAAATATGTTTTTAGGTTCTTCAAAGCAGGCACACAACTGATGGTCTCAAACAGGGGCATTAGGAACTGTTGATACCCAGGGTTTCAGCCCCATGGTGGAGGTGAGATGCGTGTGTGCGCTAAATTTGTAAACTGGGATGGGGGAGGGTGGTGCATGAAGAGTTTTGTTCAGAGTAGCAGAAGGGTGGATAAAAGACCTGGGGCTATAGACCCATAGCCCGGCCTAGTACTGCTCCTGGTCATTAACTTTTGAACAGACACAGCTGTTAACTGAAAGCCATTCCAGGTGACTACCTCATAAAGCTGACTGAGAAAATGCCAAAAAAGCTGCCATCTAAGCAAGAGGTGCCTACTTTGAAGAATGTAAATATAAACATATTCTGGTTTGTTTAACACTTTTTTGTTTACTAAATAATTTCATATGTATTTCTTCATAGTTTGGAGAACTTTAGTATTAATGTACAATGGAGACCATTTTTAAATAATGAAAAACCACTGAATGCCCATGTGTGTCCAAACATTTGACTGGTACTGTAGATGATATGTCACTGTTCAAGCAGTTCAAGCCCCCCACCCCCATACTTAAGCCAGTTGTGTCCCCCCACTTCTGAAATAAAAATTTCGTCTATGGTATATACAGTGTTACATTTTCAGGGCAGTGGGATGGTGGGGCATAGTGTAATCTTTTCTTAGGGTCCAAAATCCTTGACATACACCCTGTGCTTACCCTAAAACTTGAGCCAGTTAACATGAATAATTATGTTGCAGTCAGACTTTCTTCTTGATTAGACTTTCTAATACAGTGTTAGATTCAAGCCAGAACACTGTGTGCATGAATACTGCTTTGAAGTCGTATATCAGCTTTTGAATGTGTATTTATTTCTTTGCTGCATTTACAGTGAGACTTACTTCTATGCTGTTTAGCACATAGCAGTATGCTTGAGCTACAACCCAGTACTACATAATAGTAAAGAAGAGCCAAGCAAGTCATTGCTTTTGTGCCTATTGATTTTAATAATAGAAATACCGGTTTCAGCAATTTTATACACTTTGCTTCACTGTGAGACATAATTTATTCTTGAACTTCAAAGAAAATTTGCACAAATGGTAAAAAAGGAATACAATGAAAAGAAACAATAGCCACATCAAACCTGCTATGCTATGATGTCTATTAGCTTATAAGGAAGGGACTCAACCTTGACCTGCTGTCACCTGCTTCATTCACCTGAAGAAGAGAGAGAAGCTACAGCTGTTTCTCAGACTGGAATTGGAATTTTTAGGCTTTATTCATTAGTTTTTCTAAGCTGCTGAGATGAATGTCCACACTGTTACTTGTAACAGATCAGATTAGAATTGGTATCTGTTTGATTTGCTGTGGTAACGAAGGAGGCTTCAGTAACTACAGCCGCCCTGGTGATGATCCCTTGTGAATAACTTTAATACTACAGATGTGGTGATGAAATTTAGGCTAAATATACCTCAGTCTGGGTGAAAAAGACTGATCTTACAACATGAGTTGAAAATGCCCAGAATTTTTAGGGTGATGCCTGCATCCTGTTTCTTCTGACATGAGGTGGTCCACATCTCCATCCACCAATAATCCTGTTGTTTCCAATTTCTTCAGGTGGAGAATTCAAGATTTTAATAGTGATTTTTGTCCTCCAAACTGTTTCAGAAATTCCTGTTGGATGAAATTTATCCAGTACATTCACACCATGAACACTTCCTCCTGTACTGTGCACATATCATTGAAATAATTAGCAACAACAAGCATGACTAACGATTGCTCCTCGAAACACTTGAAAGGTTTGAAAGAAGGTTTTCTGCGTGTGGACAGTATTTTAACATACACAATAAATATGCCAGTGTTAAATCAACACTATTAGAGTTAAATTAACACTGCGAGTGTTACATTTTGACACCCTCAGTGTTAATTTAACTCTAACAGTGTTAGTTTAACACGGGAAGATTTACTGTGTACTGTAGGTCCTCACAATGTTGCAGCAAAACCATTAATTAAAAACATTCTAGAACATCTAGAAAACATGAGATTGAACATTCTAAGAACCAAATTTGTAACACGTGTAACGTTCTGAAAACATTCTGCTAACCAAAATTGTTAGCTGGGTATCTGGGTCAGTCAGCTGTTTCTCTTTTTTACATACATACATACATACATACACATTATACTTATATAGCACCTTTCTAGACACCCAAGGACACTTTACAATCAACACACTTCATACACACTCCGGTGAGAAGTGGCAGCCAGTCGCGCACAGCGTACTCTCAACCGGAAGCGACCGTCCACCTGGAGGACTACATCGAGCACTAGGGGATCATCCAGAACAGAGTGCCAACCATATCTGGGCATACATACATACATACATACATACATACATACATACATACATACATTCATACACACACCAGGGTAATTAATTTTTAGAGTATCCAATCCACCTGATTTTTGTCTCATGCTATTTCTCCTAAGATATTTTAGGAGAATCTTCATTACATTTCCTGAGCCTTTCCTCTGGGCTGTTTTCTCAGAAGTGATCTGATCAGACTGTGGGAGGTAGGTATGAGCATAAGGAGACTGATTTATGTTAATGTCTTTTGTTGTCTGCATGCTGTAGAAGCTCAAAATGGACATCAGCACATGTGAGAATGAGGTCAAGCTTATTAAGCTTAAGAAAAGGATTATTCTTTCAAGATCTCATATACCAAAGCAAGCAAAATGCAATCTTTATTATATTGTAATTATAATATTTGCTGTCTCTAGAGGTTAATACCTTTGATACTGTTACAGAAATGAACTATCATAGCCCTAATTTAACAAAATTGGGGAAAATTTTGCTCTAATAGGACAGCTGCTTATGAATGCAGTAAATGAATGCATGCTGAAGCTCTGTGGTCCTCAAGTGAGTAGTTATACTTTTGGGATAAGAGTTAGTGTGCTATATGCTGTCCATTGCCTTATTTCTCAGAGAGCAGAACTGTCTGTCAGTGGATAGCAGAATCATCATTCTCCTGCTGTGTATCAAAGTTTTCAGCAATGTTACAAGGCCTCAGTTTAAAAATGTAGTAGCTTTCTGACTCTCTGGGTGGTGCACAGCCAAAGCAGGACAGATCCACAGCCAGGAAAATTGAAAGAAAATATAACAATAAAAGTAAAAAAGCTCAAAAGCAGTGGTCCTCAAGCATATGCTTGGCATTTTACCTCACACACATCACCATAGCTGACTAATGTTCTTGGATTCATGTTGTTGTTGTTGTCTTAAGAATCCATGTCTGCATTATGGGTTATATGGGTGGTTTTTTAGACAAAATGTGGGATGGATTGGGTATATTTAATGGCCATACAATGAATTCTGTGTGATAGGGAAAAAGTAGTGCATTTTTAAAAGAGCAATTAGCAACTTTCTCCAATGATTCTTTTTGATATACTGAAACAGCCATCATACTGACACGTAGTGGCCTGGATCTACCTGGATTTCTGTATTAAAATCATATTTTAATATGGCTGCCCCCATTTAAGGGACCCTCTTGATGGAGCATAAACTGGTTAATTCAGGGACTTTTGGTGGTAACAAATGACCGAATGCTCCTTTAATTGGGGTGATTAGACAAATGTCTTACTACATGCATCCATATCACATACGATTCAAAATTCAAGAGATTCTAATGGTCATTTCAGCTAAATATCATACAGTACATAATGAAACAAAACAACATTCCTCCAGGACCAGGTGCAACACAGAACACAAGACGTTGACAACATACAATAAACATGCAGTCGTACAGGACCTACGCTACAGTATAAGCCCACTGACTAGACTAAGACACATTACAATACAGGACAAAAGTAGTGATGGTACTGAGTGATTGACTAGTGTGGTTTCCAGGCTACAGAGCTTGTGTAATTGTGTTAAAGGCAAATGTGCAGAATGTGCAAATGTACAGATATTGCATTAAGTGGGACAGTATACAGTGCTGTGTAAATGTGCAGTGGTAATTAGTCCTTGGGAGTCAGTCTGTTGGACAGTCTAGCTGCAATATCTTCTATCAGAAGGCAGCAGGGTGAAGAGACCATGTGATGGATGTGATGGGTCCTACACAATGTTGAGAGCTTTCCAGATGCAGCGCTTGTTGTAAATGTCTGTGAGAGATGGGAGAGAGACCCCAGTAATCTTCTCAGCTATCCTCACTATACACTGGAGGGCATTGCGGTCAGATGCAATGTAATTCTCAAACCAAACAGTAATGCAGCTGCTCAGGATGCTCTCTATTGTTCATCTGTAGAAGGTGGTGAGGATGGGAGTTGGCAGGTGAGCTTTCTTTTGTCTGTTACGAGCTGTCTTAATGTCAAATGATTTGACCCAAGAAGTTGACAAAATCAAAATCAAAGCTTTCATGGTAGACCTAGAAAATCTTTCAGAAAATGTAAGTTGTATATCTTTCATTTTGGCCAAATTATGTAAATATATGCATGAGTGATTAATCCAGTCTTATTGAAACTACATTTACTTGGTTATATCACCATAAAAAGTTTTCTTAGTGCAAAAATATGATGAGGATCACTGCTCTAAATACTCTCGATGACTTCATCTCAAGGAAAATCTAGTGTCCTCTGAACTGTTTCTACACTGTAACCTTCTTGATCTACATTTCATCCTAAAAACTAGAAGCAAATGGTTCTCTGCTTTGGAGTGTTTTCATTTCTTTGAATTTTAAGGTTACATCTCACTACCCTGCAGAGGAGAAGCAACCCCCACATGTCCCCTTTACACTGAAGCACAAGATTTAACCTGACTATGAAGGCTGCCATAGGTCCCATTCCTGGCAGCTAGTTGTCTTATTTTAGGGAAGAGAACCTACTGAGAATCAGTAAAGCAAACAAATAGTGCAGGAATTTGACAACTTCTAGCTGTTCTCTTTGTGCTTCAATAGTTTCCTCATTGCAAATGCAAACTGTGTGAAAATTAGAATGTAATATTCACAGATGTAAGACATTTATACTTAATGGTAATATATTTTGTGGTATAGATATTTATTGTTACTGGTAATATCATATTTTAAAGTTACAATTTGAACAAAAATTCAGTTAACACAATCTGTCCCTTAATCCAAAACCATGTCTTTAGTTTTTTAGCACAAGACACATGTAACAAGTAAATGATACATATAGAGCCTGTTTCAATTGTTCATGTAATGTGTGTTGAAGTACTTCTAAAAATTATATTTGGATAGAGATTACACACTTTAAAATGCCCTACAGCTTTGGTGTGTCTGTTCAATTTCATACCAATGCAACACACACTAACACACTACCACCACGTCAGTGTCACTGCAGTGCTGAGAATGATCCACCACAAATAATACCTGCTCTGCAGTGGTCTGCGGGGGTCCTGATCATTGACGAACAGATTGACAGAGAAACAATGGACTACAGTCTGCAATTGTAGAATTACAAAGTGCACTTACAGTTATATGCAAAAGTTTAGGCACCCATGGTCAAACTGCATAATTTTTTGAGTTTCTGAGGTACAATCTGTAATATATAAGGTCAACTCTACAGAGAAAAAAAAATATTTTTGACACATTTTAGTGCACATTTTGTATTTATTTTCTGAACACACAGTAAAAAATTTAAACATAAAGTATTTGATGTGCCACAACTTTTGTGCATGCATTTTTTCATTTTATTTTTCCCAAAATGTAAAACTCTGTATATAATAGGTATATTATTATATATTTATATATTTAATATATTATATTAAATGTGGCCGTTTGCATGCTAAGTAAAAGATGCATTAACTTTTTTTCACTTAAGAAAATTATTAAATGTGTACCTTAATTAGAGCTGCCCAAAATTTCGCATTAGAATGTATGTTTGGAAAGGAGAACTCATTAAATGGATATATGTGCAAAGTTATGTAATTATAATGAGTGTCTATGCTGAGTTCTTGTGTGAAAGGATGATGACAATTCTACAGCACAACACCCTACTAATTGTGATTAATATCAAATATGGAAATAAATAAATTGCTGATACCAAAAGCAAAGAAACATCACCTGCAAATACTAACAGAAAATAAATAAATACAATTTAAGGACAAGTGCAGGTGAGACTTTAACAAAAACAGTTTTAGAACCACTTCACCTTAAACATAGGCAGCTAATCTAATGCACCCTGAGGAAGTATTGTGAGAACTTTTCAGGGATAGATTGATAATGACAGGGTCAGTGGGCCAATACCCAAGAGCCTCTCACTTCCAGGGACCTTGAGCAGCCTCATACCACAAGCCTTGGGAAATTGCACTAGAATTGTGAACTATAAATTAGCAAATAGCCCTTTAATATGAACAAATAACTCAAATAAATTAATTAAATGTTGTACATGAGCGAATTTGCATTGTATTCAATACATAGCAATTGGATTTAAAATTGACAATCAAGTACAAATGCATCTCATTAAAACCTTATTAGGTTACAACCCAGATACTAGTTGCATGAAACAACCAAGTATAAACAAGGTCATAGGTTATCAATTTGGCATGACATTTTATTAGCAAATCTCAGAAGAAATGCAAGTGGAAGCAAAAGTTCTGCAATAAAAACGTAATGCTCATCAGTGCCAGTACTATGTCATTCATTCATTCAGCTTCCTGGCCAATCACAAGTTACTACTCAACTTTAAAAGGAAGCATTTTGTTTCTGCTGACATGTCAACATCATCCTCCTTCATTCCCACCACCAGGGGCGGTACAAGGGCCGGGCTACAGGGCTATAGCCCCAGGTCTTATATCCAACCAGGACTGATCAACCAACAACCGCTCCGCACCCACACCGCCCCCCCTTCCACCCCTCTGAACAAAGCTCTTCACATGCGCCACCACCACCACCCTCTGGATGACAAACTTTATACACCTCTTCCATAATGGGGGCTGAAGCCCAGGGTATCTAAACTTCCTACAAATGCCCCGGGGCAGGTCATATATCCAGCCCAGAACTGATCTACCAACAACCACTCCGCCACTATGAACAAAAGTCTTAATATGGGCACCCCCACTCCTCCCATGGGCTGAAGCCCCGGTTATCATAACTTCCTACGTACTGCCCACCACCACCAGGTTGGTTCCAATTCTGTTGCCCATAGGGGTGGTTCTGTTTATGCCATTCATTGATCCCTCATTATCTGCTCGAAACAGAATGCTGTAGACCTGGACTGGGGATGGGACCTATGCCAAAGACCCCATTAATTAATCTCTCTACTGATATCCTTTTTCTGAGTTTTTTTGGCAGAACTTATTTGAGACAAATCCAGATAAAAAAATTGCTCAAATCCTGATGGATTCATAGCAATTCTCCTAAATTGACATCCTAAAGGAGACATAAGATAAACTCTATAATAGCTTTTCATAGCATCCAAGCTGAGAAGACTCTTAGTCTTGGATGCTAAATGGTGCACATTGAAATACCTTTCTTTCAGTAAACATGAGATTATTTTGACAAATCAGGCACAATATTAGACATTATTGAAATTTCTATTAAAACTGAAGAGCACACAGTAAATCTGTTCATGTTAAATCAACACTATTAGAGTTAAATTAACACTGAGGGTGTCAAAATGTAACACTCTCAGTGTTACTTTAACTCTAATAGTGTTGATTTAAGACTGGCAGATTTACTGTGCAGACATGAGCTTACGGCTGTTATTCAGGAAAAATATCTGAGCAACAGGAGACCAAGCTAGACTTCTCATTTGTGTTTCCATCTGATCTCATTGTTTTCTAGGAGGATCTACTGAGATATTTTGGGAGATTTAGGCATGTGGTGAACTTGTGTGATTGTTTACATTTGATTTGTCTTAAGTCAGATTAGAAGTCATGAAAGATATTTTCACTGGTATAAGCTGAGCTACATTAAAATTCTGAAATTCTGCATGCAATGAAAAGGAAAGCCAATTGATTTGGTTCTCATCACTGATTCTATCATTTTATGATGCATGAAATGGGGGTGAATAGGATTTAGCCTTTTATAAAGAACCGAGAATCATTATTACGGCAATTTAAAGCTTTATGGAGCATAAGTCACTTTTCTGCAGGATAGAGCAATATTTTGAAGACAGCATATAAAACCTATTCAGCTCAATCTCAATATTGAAACAGAAACTAAATAAAAAGACATTTATATGCTTGGTTATCTACCTATAACGAGTGTCTGCTGTGTGTTTGTGTGAATGAATGATCAGAATGCTACAACACAACACTCCCCTAATCATTATGATTAAAATCTGTTGTTGAGATAAATGAATTGTTGATGCCAAAGGCAAAGAAACATCACCTGCAATGTTTAATAGAAAATAAGCACAGATGACTTTAACAATAGATATAAAAAGACTACACACCCCTGTTGAAATGCCAAGTTTTGTTATTTTAAAAAATCTGACCAAGATAAATCACTTAAAAACTTTTTCACCTTACATGTGACCCATAATCTATACAATTCATTTAAAAAAACAGAAATAAAAGGGGGAACATAAAAATAACAAAGTAAAAATAATGTGGCGACATGGTGGCTTAGTGGTTAGCATGTTCGCCTCTCAGCGCTGGGGACTTGGGTTCGAGTCCCCATCTGAGCGGAGTTTCCATGTTCACCCCGTGTCTGCGTTGGTTTCCTCAGGGGACTCCGGCTTCCTCCCACAGTCCAAAAACATGGGGATTAGGTGAATTGGGTAATCTAAAGTGTGTGTGTGTGTGTGTGTGTGTGTGTGTGTGTGTGTGTGTGTGTGTGTGTGTGTGTGT
>BRDA01025831.1:0-10060 GCA_036984385.1 Crenuchus spilurus
GAGTGTCTGAAGTACCCTCAGACTCCAGGGGGTTAATTCTTTAAATCCTGAAATATAATGAAAGCAAATTGATGGGGGCTGTGCATGAATGATTTATGGTGTAGTGACTGGTGCAGGGACAAAACACTGAACCAAAGTGCAATCGTCAGGCTGTGTGGTTTGCACTGAGCTTTAAAAAGCATGAATTAGTGTGCTTATTCTGGTCCCTTCAGGTCCAAACAGGAGGCTTATATGACCATATTCTTACATTTACCTTGAAGGAGATATAGCTTGAATGTAAGTTGTTTTATTTTGCTTTATGTCTATCATTGATCCTTCAGGGCCAACTTTCCATTGGGTCCATTTTTATTTATCTTCTTTTAAACTGGATTAAAAGTACAGTGTTCATTCAATAGTGTTCAATTGGAACAGTTTGTGCCAAATGCAGTTTGTTGCCCTTAAAAAGCTGCTGTAGTTTCATTCTGCAGTTTGTCAGACATAACACTGAATCACACCAAAGCATCATGAACTCTACAACTAGACATTTTGATTTATTTCACATCAAACCACTTTAAATGACTTGTTTACATACTAACACTTGTATTATGCAGACGTTATGAGAACAAAGTTTAGTTTCCACTGAAACTACAAGACGGTGCCCACATTTTGGACTTGAATGTCTCAACTCACTGCTGTAGTACTTTCATTTATTAGCTTTTGCCATATTTGCTATCTCCCACTAACACCAATACAAGAACAATCAAGTCTAGCCAGGCATTGTTACAGTCAAGGCATTTTAATGAAGACCCAGGACACACTAGAGGGTTTATATCTCTGAGCTGGATGGAATCCACCAATATGAGCTAGAAGAGGTGGCTGGAGAGAGGGATGTCTGATGTACTCTGCTTGGGTTGCTACCCCTGTGATCTGGATTCGGATAAGCGAAAGATGATGGATGGATGAAAGTAGGTTCTGGGTGAGGCTCACATAATTTCCCATGTCTGTATTACTCCACAAATAAATCTTGGTTTGGCCCACTGGGTAAACTAAGTTTGGGTAAGGGTCATTAGATTTGCATCTGGTACATGGTATCACTTGGCAGTGAATGATGGCACAAAGTGTGATCACAGATTTGTAGCTGTAATGTCATGAGAAAATGCCAACAGACACATTTTTGGTGCAACAGTGATGTGATCAAGCGTAACAGTTGTGGCTGAATGCAAAGATGTCGAGTGATTTATAAAGTCCGGGTCCAACAAGCATAACTTGCAACTCAATAATACTGGAGACAGGTAAAACAGGTCAAATAGACAAAAGAGTGAAGGTATGTTCTGTTGCCTGTGAGTCACGTCTGTACGGATCTGAAGGAATTGCTGATATTTTTGTCCTGCTGGAAAATTCAACAACCCAGTTTTAGCCTCCATATGCTTACGTCTTTGATGTGGTCTAGTAATAGTGGCTTTTCCTGGCAAGTCTTTCAAATTCTTGGCTTGACGATTGCATCTAATCATAGATTTGAAGACTTAGTGACCCCAATATGCAACAGTTGGTTTTTTTTGCATCCGATACCATACATGGAAGCAAAATACACATGCCTTCATATATGTTTGCCTGACCAACTTGGTGGTGGTGGGGAGGAAGAAGGACAATGGCGATGCGTCATCGCCTGCGATCGATAGAGCAGAGATGAATTGCTTCCTTTTAAAGTTGAGTAGTAACTTGTGATTGGTCAGGAGGCAGAATGAATGAGCGATGTATTACTGGCTTAGGTAAACGCTGATGAGTTGCAGCTATAAAGCAAATTACATACATTTACTACAGTAAAGCATACTAAATTAATAAATTGATATTTTAATGTGATTAAAAGGATTCTTCTTACCATTAAATACATTATTCTGTACATCCAGGAATCCGGTAAAAGTGAAGAACTAAAAAGCTAAACATTTAAAGTACAGCTTGAATTTATATTGCAATCAAAGCCTAAGAAATGTAATCCCAGTGATTGTAATCAGAATACATAATTGAGAGTGTTTTCACAGCCATGGTGGGGAAAACATGGAGGGATAAAGGATTGCTGATTACATGTCATTGCTCATATTGTTGATGTGAATGTGGTACTAGTTTAACTCGAGAACGTGATAAATGATGTGACAAGAGCATCACAGTTGTAGATTCTGGTGTTTTACCTGCACTTTACGTTACCATCTAATAACTGAAAAGAACACAGGAGGACTGTGTACTTTGTGTAAATAAACCCTGAGATTGTAAACAAGCTACTTTAACAAAACATTCATGAAAACAGAAGCCTGCAGTGTCTCCTAGTCAATAATTTCTGTTTTATACTATACATTTTCTGGAGCTGTGGCCTTTGTACCATCATCAAATTGTATGCAGGCTTATCATGCTGTGCTTCTTATTTTTCATTTGTAGTTAAGTTTCACTCTATTATCTGAACTGCCCATAAAGCTAGATGCTCAGTAATGGCCTGGTCAACTGTTTTATCCTAAACATGCACAAGAAAGACTGCAGCCAAGAACATAATTTGATGTATGGAGCTTGATTGAAGCGAATGCATGAATGGAGAAAATTGCAGGCTGGGTCTTGAGCTTAATTGGGCATTAGTGAACTGTCAGCTAGAGTACAGCAGCACAGTTTCTTTCACTCTAATTATGCACTGAAATTCCTCTGATGTATTTAGTTGAGCCTGATGTTTAACGTGTTGCTAAGATGCAGCTCCATTAATCTGAACATTAGAGCTGGAAAATGCTTAAAGAGGATTTATTGTTTGTGTCTAGTTTTAAAACCAGTTCAGAGATATTGGCTTTGTCCCTTTTAGCTCATTAAATTCCTGACCAGGAGAGAACTTGGATTGTAATAATTGAGCTCTTATGCAAAATTGGCTTTCAGTTAATTAAAAATGTTTAATTGATTAATTAATCTACTACTACTACTACTACTACTACTACTACTACTACTACTACCAATAATAATAATAATAATAATAATAATAATAATAATAATAATAATAATAATAATAATATTATTATTATTATTATTATTATTATTGATAAAATATATAAATAATATATAATAATTAATAGGGTTAATCTCCTATCCCCTCACTGGGTGCAGGGCAGAGCATTACAGACCATCATAGCCCTAAGTGATTATTATTATTATTATTATTATTATTATTATTATTATTATTATTATTATTATTATTATTATTTATTATTATTATTATTATTTATTATTATTATTATTAAAATATATAAATATATAAATCATAATAATCTAATTTTATCTAATAATGTAATGGGTAAAATCTCATCTAGTGTATCTCAAAAAATCCAGCACTTGTGGATTTTGTCAAAACAGGTAGAAAATATAATTTCTGAAATTGTAAAAAAACTTTCATTTCAGATTGACAATATTTTGGTAGAAGTGCCACAAATTTGAATCATTGAATCTTAATTGGCATAAGGTTTTAAAACGTCTGTTGCTTTAGAAAGTAGATTTAAGATTGATGAATCACGGCAGTCATGAAGGCAGGAATCTTTTTAAGGCCACATTCGCTTTACTCATCATTAAGGGTTAAAGGTGTCCGAAATGTATCAGAGAGCTGTCACTATGCTTCAGATTCAATTCCGCTTCCTCCATGCACTGCTGGAGAAGCAAACATCTGTCATTGATGTGGTGGAGAGACACATATGGTGGTGTTGATGAAATGAGCAGAGGCTAATGTGACTTTTAACAGCTTAGAAAATCAAAAATAAACCAGTGAACAAGCTTCATGACCTCTCGTTCAGATTTGAAGCATGATACTTAGTGTCTTAGTGTCTCAACTTTGTTTTAGTGGTTATTTTATGTCCTGAAGTACAGAAACTTTGAGACCGACTCACCTTTAGGGAAGAAATCACAAGTGGTGTATTTGGGAAAGACTGCAGTACTTAGCACTTCAAAAACTCATCTTTGAGAACTCTGCTGACCCTTTGATGTACATCACCTTTGAAAGGAGTGTGAGAGCGCTTACCCTGGAGCTGTGTTCAACTTTTTTTTCCTCACTTTCAATTTCTTTTTTTTTTTAACTAATCAGTCCTTAAGTCCTATATTCCAAACCTTCCTCCCATTTAACTCTTCAGAGTGTTTATTGCTAAACTATTAGAACATTTCAAAAATTACAATATCACAAAAAGTTTGTGTGTTCATAATTTATTCATTCATTCATTCATTCATTATCACACCCGCTCAATCCTTATCAGGGTCGAGGTTAGTCCCCTACCCCCTCAGGGCAGGGCATTACATTACATTACTCAACTAAGCCCAGGACAGGGCGCCAGTCTATCGCTGGCTGACACACACACACACACACACACACACACACACACACACACACACACACACACAATTTTTAGAGTACCCAATTTACCTGACCTCCACGTTTACTGTGGGAGGAAACCCACGCAGACACGGGGAGAACATAGAAACTCTGCTCAGATGGGGAATCGAACCCAAGACCCCAGTGCTGAGAGGCGAACATGCTAACCACTAAGCCACCGTGCTGCCCCCGTTCATAATTTAATAGAAAAAAAAGTAAACTCTGATATATTCACTATACATAAAGTGAAAATTTGAAAAAAAAAATGGACAAGTGCCTGCATATTAAATTATACATATGCTTGATTTACATTATATATTGGGGGTGGCACTGTGACTTGGTTCAAGTCCCCATCAGGTTCTCTCCACGTGTGTGTGGGTTCCCTCCTATAGTCCAAAAACATGCAGGTCAGGTGAATTGGGTACCCTAAATTGTCCTGGGGTGTGCATACCCAGTGATGGATTGGCACCCTGTCCTGGGCTTTGTTAGGATAGTGTAATGCCATGCCCTGTGCCCGCTGAAGGGGTAGGGGACCCACTGCGACCCTGATCAGGATTAAATGGAAAATAATGGATGGATGGCCATTATATATCATGAGAACCTTCACCCTGCAAAGAACTTTAAGTTTTATCAGTGCGCATGGTTCTACATAGATTAATTTTCTTTACTATAGAACCCTTAAAGAACCATCTCTTTTAAGAGTGTACAAGCTTGACATGGTAACTGCAGCAGAACCCTTTTGGGGGTTATGTACACAGTAAATATGCCAGTGTTAAATCAACAGTATTAGAGTTAAATTAACACCGAGAGTGTTACATTTTGACACCCTCAGTGTTAATTTAACTCTAATAGTGTTGATTTAACACTGGCAGATTTACTGTGTAGATCAATCCAAAAGGTTCTGCATAGAACAGTTTCCTCATACTGAGTGTACTTTTATTTACATATTTGTGTATATTCAATTGTCTCATTAAGTTCACTGGAAATATCTTATTTGTTCTTTAACAATGATTAAGGGTTACAAATCATTTTTGAACATTTCATGGCATTTTTCGGCTGGTCCAGGCCCTTTTCTGTTCACAGTAATTAGATGTATGTGACGTGCACAGATGAGTTCAGTGCAGTGAATTCTCATGTATCTGGGTTAATTGGGTGCGCTGACATGAAAGTTATAGTGGTGTTACCAAAGGGGTCATAAAATAATGAAATAAAATAATTGATCTTCAAGTTCAAATGTGCATGTGTGGGCTTGAATCCATTAGGATGAGCTATAAGCACTTACTTATAGTCGTTGCTGCTATAGCAACATATCACAGACTCGACGGGTTAATGAGGGAATACAGTTTAATTGATCTGGAGCATTGATCTAATGACATCTCATACATGCACACCAGTCTGCAGGCAGTTTGCATCACTGCAGGAATAAAAGGTTTTGTTACTTGTATCTGTAATACACTTTCAAACAAGTATTAAAGATAAAAGCCTGTTTTTAATAGATAATACTGTATATATTAGAATGTTTTAGTAAATGATTTGGAATGAACTCGGCCTGGGACGTCAAAGATGTGGGTGAAGCATGGTGGAGGCAGCATCTCAGAAACTGATAACTCTGCAGGATGTTCTAGAGCTGCTGTAGTGAAGGTGTACTGAGAATGGACTTCTTGTACATTAAGCCTACCAACAGCATAACAGTGGTGCAGAGGGGAATGATGACTCCAGCCCATGATACAGAGCAGTCAGTGTACAACAATGGACCAGTTAACCCCTATAATGAACAAAGGAGCTATATGGAAAGTGCCTTTGTTCAGGTGAGCGCTCTTTGTTTATAGAGACCAAACCTTTCTTGGCTGCTAGTTCTCCACTGGCATGTGTCAAATTACAATGTTATCATTTGAATGGCAGATTATGTGAATGGGCCTCTGGTTATATATGCTTCTTTCTCAAGGATCTAAAAATCGAATCTTGTGTAAAGTTGTCACTGTGTTGCTCTCGTTTTTCAGCTTATTTATGTTTAGAAAACAAAATACAGTTTATAGATTATGACTCAGTATAGATTTAGCTCTAGTGACAGTATTAGTGGCCAACGGCACCAAAATAGTTGTGCCAAAATATCATCTCAGACAGCAAAATTAATTTGGACCACATCTGGCCCACATTTCATTTGGCCCACTTCCTGGTTGCAAGATGTGAGCCACATATATGCCAGATTAGGACCACATATCAGTCAAATTTAGGTAACACAAGTGGACCACATCTGTTTTAGAATATGTGGGCCAAATAGGCTTTTTAATATGTGGGCCACCTGATGGTTCATATGTAGGTAGCACTGCCAGAAGTGGACCGCATCTGTTATGGTACATGTGGGCCAAGTGTGTATTTTCAATATAAGGGCCACATTTGGCTCACACGCAGTTTGCCAGTGCTGACAGTGGGCCAGCAGTGCCATTTCTCAGCCAGAAGTGGCCCACATCTGTATGCTATCTGGGATAAATGTAACTTTGCAGATGCAGCACTTGTTGTAAATGTTCTACTGATTGCTAAAATTACTGGATAGAAAATTCCATGAAGACAAATTTTTCACAACCACTAGATAATTGTAGATATTTTTTATTATAATATGGTAGATTAGCATTCATTTACATGTCACATTTTATTTAAAAATGTATATTTTTGGATAATATTCTGAGCATCCATCACATATTCTGAGTTTTCTGGTCGAGATCTTTGAGTTTTTTTCAGCAGGACTGTCAAAAATCAGTTAATTTCACACTGATTCCCTCGCTTTACCCTCTGGTCTGCCAGATGTTTGAATATCAAACCTTTTTTGGAAATGATGGGAAAGTGGCTACTATGACTGAGTGGTCCTATACAGTTTATTTTTGTGTGTAAATATGTTTTATAATAAAGCAAAACACTGAAAAAGGGATAAAGAATAAAAACACTTCAAAGAAGAAATCAACCTTCATTTATCCCTTGTTTGGTTTTGGCTTTGTGTTCTTCTCTGTTTCTAATGTTCTCTTGGAGACAGCACTTTAGTTCTGAGCACACT
This sequence comes from Crenuchus spilurus, assembly GCA_036984385.1. NCBI lineage: Eukaryota > Metazoa > Chordata > Actinopteri > Characiformes > Crenuchidae > Crenuchus > Crenuchus spilurus. Next base: position 7,407 of record BRDA01025831.1, read on the forward strand.
ATTGATTTTGTGGCATGAAAGTCAGTGGCAGTGCTGTGGTCCTCTCTTCACTCAGCTGAAAATGATTTTCTTTGTATATTCTGTAAAAGGCTTCAACTGAATTATTTTTACCATTATAGCACTATAGTCTCTTAAATCAAAGATTTCATTCATTTATTGACATGCATTCCCTGCTAGCAGGTGTAATAGGAAAGTTGTCATAAGTAGCAGAAATCAAACATTTAATAAAAAAAATAAAAAATGCATTGGAACACATTTATAGCACATTAACTGTGTGGATAAATATACACTTTATGCATAACACCATATGTATTTTACTGCTATTTTTACTGCAATTAAAGTTTGAACTGCATACTGTGCGTGGGGCCCCAAACATTGAATGGGGCACCACTTAAACCTCAGCTGCACAGAGGTAAGGATAACAATGTTAAAAGTGACTGAACACATGTTTTTTTTTTTTATTTTAACAAACATGGCAGACTGGTCATCCAGCTGTGCAAAAAAAACAGATTTTTTGTTGATTTGTATATTGTATGACATATATCAGTCAGATTTTACTCTACCAAATGTAAAAGCATAAAGTTAACATCTTATCCGCATGTGCTCAGCCTGCGCTTAACTGCATCCAGCTCCAGTCACAGCTGTGTAGTCTTTAAATCCAGTATCAGCCTTGATAATACAGTATATACAAAGTAGCTGGTGTTCCTTAGTTCTGAACTAGAGTCAATATAATATAATATTATTTCAATATATTGACCTGCGCCAAGTCCTGAAGTACTGTATATATGTCATGCCTTCCTTCCATGTCCTCAGTCCTTGTGTTCAGTGCTATGTCTCCCTCTTGTGGTCTTGTTATGTATTGCATGCCCTTCTATGTCCTTCCTGTGATGTCAAGTGTTTGTGTGATTATTATGTTCAGGTGTCCCTTGTTTCTTGTAATTAGTCTTAGCCTTTATAAGCCCTGTCTAACCCAGTGTAGCTTGTTGGTCATTGCATGTTCATTGTGCCCATGTATCCTTGTGGCACTATGTTTTGATTGTCGTGCTCTCTGTTCCAGTTTATTGTTGGTTCTCTCTTTGTTCATAGTGTTTTCATGTTTGTTTCCAGTTGAAGTTCTAGTCTCTGTTTCAGTTCATGTTTTCAGCCCTTGTGTTGTCTTTTGTTTTCTTCAGTGTTTTATTAAATAAAACCACCTTACATTCACCTCTGTCTGCGTTCGCCTCTGTCAATCCTTGCTGCCACCTCACAATATACTTATCATTCTCAGAAACATCTCAGAAACTCTACATCTATTCCTACAATCTCCTAAACATTGTGCACAAATAACACGTTACGCTACATACTTGTTAACATGAACACATTTGCTATAAAATGACTATGTTCGTATTCACTGTGATAGAATTTATAGAACCTCAAAAGTGCCTCCGTAAAGTCGCAAATGTTACTGAGGAAAAGGACACGGAGGACATTTTTCAGCCTCTAATGAGGAGGCAGAGACAGCCCACAGGGCAGTGAGTGTCCGTCAAAGCAGAAAATCTCACTTCTGATGAAGAAAAATATACAATTTTAAGAAGGTAGTGGAAGATATGCCTCTCACCCCTGCAGGGGTTTACATGTCCTTGATGTCCATCACTGTCACGAAGGTGCTCCACGTCAGCAGGTCAGGTTCTATACAGTGTATGTGTTTTGTGTTGTGTATCAAATTATGAAACAGTCTCCATGAATCATAGTTAGTTCTGACCCTGCAATCTGATGTTCAAGGAGTGCTGATGTTGCGCAATAACCAAAGCTCTTTAAGTATTACTCCGCCACATACAGGTAACCGAACTTAACAGAGATATGAATGAACAGATCAGCTGTGAGTGGTGTTTAATGACAGACTCACAGTTTACACCAGCAAACATCTTTAATATCAGTATCTCTGTGTTTATTGTCTGTATAATAAACAGTTAATGAGTAAATAATGTCCCTCGACTGATGCTGACGATGTATGAGTGGAGTGTCTCATTGAGAAGCTACTTTAATGTATTTTTCTTCGTACAGGAAGTGAGATTGTTAACATAAGAGTTAGTGGATTACAAATTATAATGTAAATGATGTTGCAGACCTAATATTAATAGGAAAACATTATTTTTGCATGTTTATTTTATATTTAACACATACACAGCATACTCATCTCATCCCTCACATTGATCCCTGACAGACCTATCCAGTCTGAGGCTTAATGAGTACAAATTGTGCTTGTGTTGTTCCAGCAGAGAGTCTGCCAGACTACTGCAGAAACCAGCCAGGATCAGTCAGGCAGTTCAAATGCCATCACCGCTGAATGTTCTTTATTAGACCAAAGAGAACTTGAACCAACCACTGGTGCTGCAAATACACATTTCCACAAAACCGAATGTTCAGCTCCTTCAGCCTTGTGATAACTGATAATAGCTGTCATCCACAAACATGGTGATGTCACTAATGTTAACCATCCCTCTTTTCATAATTATCAGGTTAGGCCAAAAACAAAAACATGTACAGTGGTAACCCTACTTACGAGTTTAATCCGTGCAAGAGCCGAGCTCGTTAGCTGGTTTGCTCGTTAGCTGGTTTGCTCGTTAGCTGGTTTGCTCGTTAGCTGGATGCATTTTCCCCATAAGAATACATGT
>BRDA01025835.1:0-19188 GCA_036984385.1 Crenuchus spilurus
GTTACTGACAAAATGACGTTGTTACGTAACACCGTTATTTTTAACGCCGTTATTCCCAACACTGGTAATAACACTCATTTGGGTAGAGAAGCAAATGTGTCCCCCTGTATAAGAGCTCTTACAACAAATGTGGAATTGCTCAAATTAAGTAAGGCTGACTAATTTAGGACATTTTCAGTTCACTTTAAATTTTTTCTGCCCAAATACATCATCTTGGTTGTAACATCTGCAGATTTAGAAAGCAGAACATAAGCAACTTAACATTTATACGCTTGATATGCTTCTACAGGTTTCTGGTTAACCCTTGTATCTGCTAGGCCTGGAGGCAATAGCAGACTGCAGTGGGCATGAAGGACTGCTATTTCATGCCAGGTCTTAGAGAGTAGATGGAGAAGAAATCTATGGGCACGTGTAATGGTCAGTGCTAAATGGAGCTCTCCTGAGGGGGTTGTATGTGCAGTGCCTCAACATCTGACTGCATTTAGAGAACCAGAGGTTTGTAATGAGCGTCACGCTTGGCCCATCTACCAACCTTGTGTTCCTTCAACCGCTTTCACTTTCCCTACCCACATCATTCACCTCATTTACATATCATACATGTTCAGACAGAATTTACTAGCATCTTCATCATTAGATCAGCAGAATTTACAGTTGAGGCCTGAACCACTGAGTCAGACCCCTGCAGTATACACCATTGACATAAAACCATGCTGTTTGGGGTGAGTGGGGGCAGGAAAGGCTAAGCCAAGCTTGATGACTGTATGTGTGTGAGAGTGTGAGAGAGAAGGTGGAGCCTGAGCTCTGTTGGATATGGAACTGGGACTGCAATTGAGGAATGGGGCCACCGTTTGCAACTATGCCAGACAATTAGATTTCTTTTCTAATGGTCTGCTTTTCCATGTGGGTCATGGTGCCAACACAGGATGAAAGTTGCTTTTTATCAGTGCCATATTAAAAGAGTGGCCTGCAATTTCATTCTGTAAATGACCTCAGAAAAAGAAACATGAAGGTCATTAAGGATTACGGCAGGAATTGAAACAGCAAAGATGACTATCCATCAAGTACATAGCCAATTGGAAACGTCTGGGCTTTAGTACAGATTCTTAATAATTTTCCTCATCCTTAATCTCAGAAATTGTAACAAAAGGTCATAAATCAGTGCTGAAAAATGACACAATAGCCATAAACATCCACCACTAAAACTAAGGCTTTTGTACATGCCACTGTACTGGTGCACCAGTTCTTGAATTCACATGGCCAATCTGGTCCCATTCGTGACTAAGACAGAAACCAAGCCAGATGGTGCAAGTTAGGCTTGACTGTACCCATTTGAAATAAAATACATTTCATACTTGGAACTTAGTTGTACTACGACTTCACTTGAAAGTGTAAGCAGAAGTGCAATTAAACACAATAGAGGAACTTCATCTTTGAAGATAAATAAGCATTTGGGCCAAGTCTCTTCCTATCCTTCAACCCTGAACACTACTTATTACTGACTATTGTTACTATTGGTTCCTCCTACACACTGGTACTACTTAGTATCAGTATTTCTCTCTTCCCCTCTTAAGACAGTTCAATAGCTTGGGCCAAAGTTGCAGTGGTCTGGCTCTAAATGTCATATTAAGCTCGAGTCCAAGAGACGCGGTGAGAACTTGCACCACTCTACCACACCACAGTTAAGCCAGCCTGGGTGAGAGGAGTGACAGGCATAAATCACTTTGAACACACACTGACAGAGAGAAAAAGTCCTCTCCTGATGCTTGCTGTTGAGGTTCTGCTCTCTTCTCTGGTACTGGCTCTCTTAAATACACATAAGTCATACTGTAATGAGGACCCATAAAGTCTGGGAGATGTAATATAGGCAGCTGGATAGAGTGATCACCTTGGATCAGAGGAGCCTGTGGGTGTGAGAAAGTCACACTGGCATGCCAGGACTAGGGCAAGTCTGGATGTGTAGGCGGGTTAATATTAGATGGGCAGGAGCTTTTTTCTGTATATCCCTCCCTCTTTCTTCCTCTTGCCATGAGAGGACTTTGGGCATACAGATTTCTTAAGGCTGGCTTTGGTGAGGCTTTCCAAGAGACAACCATTAATCATCTCCGCTTGGCAGTTGGCTGGCTACCCCAGGCGGTGTTCACAGAGGACCAGGCTACATCGTTCTTGCTCACCACATGCTAATCCCAACCTATTATGCCCTTGAAGAATAGTATCATAAACGCTAAGAGACTGGCAACGGGATTAACCTGGCTTAAGAAGGGCAGTGACGACCTCACATGTGACCTCGGCCAAAAATGTGAGTGTATGTCAGCAAGTGCCTCACACATATTAAAGGCACTGAAGTCAGAGTTTGGCTGGTCAACAGACAGGTACATGCCTCTAGGCAGTTACCTTCAGTGCTGTAGTTTAGTATAACCTCTCTCCAGTGCCACTCGTTTCTGCCCACTTTCCACAAGCAGCTATCGACAACATGCATCAACTTGCCAGCATAATCATTACCTCACTATAGCCATAACACTACATTGTGCCTTAAAAGTGACCATAACAGCATGTTTTTCATGCATTTCAATTGGCTGTGGTGGCAAAACGGCACCTCCAACCTCCACGCTGTTATTTCGGGCTGTACGACCATGGCTGCACCTCCCTCTAGAGCTCAGCTGCTCTGAAAGGCATACTGGTGGGTGTGAGGGTGCATTAGTATTCTTGGTGCATCCCGAGCCCCTTCCTGCCTGTTGTTCTCAGCTGGGTTCTCACCGTAAATCTGCCCTGGGAACCGCCAACGCCGCCACCTCCACTGTTCTTAAACCACCTCACTCGGCTGGAAAGCAAGAAGCCAGCAAAGAAAAAAAGAAGAAAGAAGGTTGCACACATATAGATATTTAATGCATGCTCATGCATATGAAACAAACTCACAAACAAATAAGAAACTCTGGCTTGGCTCTTTCTGAAAGGGACAACTCCCTTAACTTAACAAAAATAAATAAAATAAACATGTAATATATTATATTAAAAGGTCATTGTTTTTCTTGAGTTTTCCCCCTGACATATTGCTGCTAAAATGGAAACTCTTCATTCTGCTTCTTTCTAGTAAATTCACATTTTTACTCTGACTTTTGAGGAAAGCAGTGGTTGCAGCAGAATTCAGAAAAGCATCAGGGAATTCCCCTCCTGAGACAGACCTGGGGAAATTTGGCCCTGCATGTGCTAAGCAGAGGATGGGAAAGGGAAAGTCGATACAATGACTGCATAGACAAGAAAAGCACACTAGTGCTGCTGTGCTACCAAAAAGAGTACCCTGTACCATTTTTCATCACACTATGTTTGTTCCTCTGAAAGGAGAAGTGGAGTTCCAAACTTTGCTCGTGTATGTAGTAATGCTGGGTAATTTACAGCCATAGCATCCAAGGATCTTCCTCTCAGTTATCTGGAACAAAAGCAACTTAGAGTTCACTCCTGTCAGACTGAAATAAATGACATCATTCTTCCTTGGTGTCAAGGAAGTGAAAGAAGAAAAAAAGAGACAAGGCCCTTCTGGTGATGTCACATGCAGTCGGGTGTTGATTTGCCAAGTCAGCCAACAGTTCTGCTTAAATTAATACAAAGAAGAATTTTACAACATCAAGTGATTCCCAGTGCTGCTCCTCTTCGGGACCCTTGATTAGAGATTAAGTCCTGCTGCGAGCAGATTTACAAAAGGACCACTAATCTATGTTACACTTTTATTTTATTTTTTTAAAATAAATTTTATAATTTTATTTATTATTTTTAGCCAGTTTTTATCCCCTTCCCAATGTGGTAGTAGCCAATTAGCCAGAGCAATTCTCCAGAGTATAAATACAGTAAGTCCTAAACTAAAACTACTTCCACCAGACTTTTCTTTTTTTACATTTTTGCCAATTTTTATCTCCTTCCCAATGTAGTAGTAGCCAATTAGCCCATCCCATCCATTAGGACTCTCACCATCACTTTTGCAATGTCCCTGACTCTAGGAGGGTGAAGACAAGCACAAGCCTCCTCCTTTGCGTGTGATGCAGCCACCGCCTCTTTTCTAACTTCCACTAATACACCGTCACTGGGGAGCCAACGTGGTCGGAGGAAAGCGCAGGATTCCCAGCTCCAAATGGGCCAATCAGTAGACACTTGAGTCAGTGGACACTGTAATGTGAAAGTGATAGGAGGAGAAAGTGCCATCTACCCACCCAAAGAGAGCACTGCCAATTTTGCTCTCTTGCTGGCTGTTGATGGCAAACAGCATGACCGGGATTTAAACTCATGATTCTCCTGGTCATAGTGTCAGTGTCTTAGCCTGCTGAGCCACTCAGGGCACTAGTTTTTGAGCTTAAAATAAATGATTGGTAAACAATGTATTAAATGCCTTTTCACTAAATTATCTGGTGTACAAACAAAAACACAAATGAAATGTTTAGCATGTACACAGTCATATTAGAATATTACAGCCACCCTGGTTTGGAATGAACTTGGCTTGGGATGCCACAGATGCCATGTGTTTGGCACATATAAATAAGCGAGCACATCAGTCAGTTGTACCAGAGGACAACGTTAATCGTAGGCAAAGGACCCGAATTGGTTGATGTAAAAGGGCAAAAACTTATGAGGTGAAATCTTGGAAAATGCTAACTTGTGTGATGTTCTTGAGCCACCGCAGTCACTGAGAATGGACTTTATGTACATTGAGTGCGCCCCACAGGTATTGATGCCAGAAGAGAATGAGGACTCTGGTAAGTGGTACCCCAGTGCTCTGTCACTTACCTAATGCTACAACGTCACGGCAACGTCAGCCGAGCCAAGGGCGGTTATTCCCACTATTAAGTACGTATGTGGTCATAACATTCTGATATGACTGTGTATACTCTTAAACTGAATAGAAACTTTTAAGCTTAATATTTGTGTACTGTACTTCATGACAAAATACTGATCATACATGACTTTTACTCAAATACGTTTTATGTAATGTAAGAAGAAGATAAACGTTTTAAATAACAGGGTCTACAGATGAACAGCTTCAAAACACTAATAAGAAGAGCAGCACACTCAGATTTACCAGCTAACCAGTTATACTCACATTGGGTTTCATACAAAACACTTAAAAAGGGTTTAATTCTAATCACATTTTTAAAGCATCATGTTTACACTGAACAGTCATTTGTTAGTCACCCTGTGTTCTACATTATAGTAGTTTTATCCAATAATGAATGCAATCACTAAATCCCAGTGCATTTTTACTTGCTTTTATGACTGTCATGGAAGCAGAAATGAAATGGACAAGAAACAGATGGAGTTTTTTTTCTCTCCCTCTCTCCCGCACTCTCTCTCTCCCTGAAGTACATTTTCAAAAATGGGACTAATTGGTATTCTTGGAAAAAGACCCATGGCTCACGCATGTGTGAACATTAAACTGGACTGTGCAAGTTTGTGCGTGCATGTGTGCTTAGTCTGAATGTCGACACCAACGCAGTGTGGCAGCGTCTGGTCCCTGGCCATTCACGACTCCCTTGGGGCCCCACATTTGGAGCTGGCCTCTACACTGGAGTCAGCCCCATATCCATTTTTCTCTCCCTCATGTAAAACTCAACCTATTCCTTCCTACTGGTATTGCCCAGTGGTCTACGCCCATACCCTGCTCGGCCAAAAGTCCGGCCAGTTTCCTATTTGACTGGAAACTGTAGATTACACAGAAGAAAACTGAGCCCCAGCTCTCACAATTGAACAAATTTTAAGGAATTGGATTTGGAAGGTCTGTGCTCTGGGCTGATGTCTGATTTGGGGATCAGGACTGAAGCCTTGGCTCAAATGAAGACAGAGTGGCAAGACCAGAGCAACAGGGTTGACTACCTTTACAGAGTAGTTTCTAATGCTTACCTGTTCAACTTGAAACTCCATCGCCTACGCAAAGCAACACGAGCCCTTTTGTAACTAGACAAGGCCCTTGCAGACTGACTGGGTATAATGAGAGATAGCTTGAAGCAGACTCTCCAATTAAATTGGTAGCACAGTCAAATGAGCTAACGTTAGTTAACAGTGGCATTAGAGTTACGATGCCCAATCAAACGTTCTGTAAACGTTTACTCAAATGAACACTACAGCTTTCATTTCTTTGATTTGGTTTCATCATTTGATGCCGGTCTGTCTATCAGATTAACTTATTGACTGATTTTAGGACAAAATCCCCTGGTATTTATTATGCAATTGATTTGCACAAGAACCCTGGACAACTACCAGCAGAAAAACCCAAAGCACCAATGACCCAAAACCATAATTGTGTGGGTATCCAGTGTTTTTCTTAGTACACAGCTCCTTTCTTGACAATAGTGTACAAGATCAAATGTAACTTTTTTCCCATTTGTACACATTATGCAAAGTTGAGGTGCTGTATTTTGTGACTTGCTCTTAGAAAAGACTTCTTTCGTAGAACTGACAATGGATTTTGAAAACTAAATGTGCAGTTCTGAAACTGGGTTGAGTTCCTCTTTGTCTCTCTTACAGTCTCTTTTCCCTCACTGTACATGTGGGGCAAGCTGACACATCTACTTTCAATTGCCCTGTCTGTGAATAACTTTAATAATAATGAAGATATGCTGACAAAACTTTGAGAAAATGTACCTAAAAAGAGATGCACAATTATAATATGGTTAGAGAGGATGATTAACATCTGTGGCTGTCTAAGTGGAGGCTGGCGCCCGTCCAGTGGCCTCTGTCTGTCACCTGCCGCCGCATTTAGACATTAAAGCCCTCAGTTATCCAAGTGGGCACAGCATGGGATATTGGTTATTTCACCCTAAGAACAGGAGGAGTGTTCATGGTGTGAATGTACTGGATAACAAACTCGATTCAGAAGACACAACAGAAAACAACAGCATATGCATATAACTGTTTATACTGTATATAACAGGTCGTCCATCAAGTTAGAAATATATTGTATATTATGCATCATATGAAATGCATTATACATGTATACACTCAGGTGCATGTCAATTATGTAGTGTACAAACTAAGGGATGTGGTTAGTATGACTGTCCATCTTTACTCACCAATTAATTATTATAAAAATGTTGTAGACTAGTCCCCATTACCCACATCTTTTATTATTATTATTATTATTATTATTATTATTATTATTTTTGTTATATTATTTTTTTTTTTTATTATTTTATTTTATTGTTATTATATTATTATTATTATTATTATTATTATTATTATTACTGTTATGTAGATAGGAGCTAATGAGCAGCAGATCTGTTTCAGAAAAGATTTATTAAGCTATATAAACTTACCACAGCTGTCAGAATTTTGACTTTGATGGATTTCTGAGCTTCTGTGCTTCACCAGTTCAGTAACAAACACATTTTAGTGTTTAAACACTATTCAGCAATTAAATGTGAATAATGAGCCTCTATTAGCAGTGAGGCTTTCAGAAATCAAACACTGGACCTGTTAAAAGTTAAATTACTATGAAGCTATTAGTATATTTAAACAAACGGCAATCAGCTGACTGATGTACTGATGAGATGTTTATCCACATACGCTGTGCAAAGTGATCTGTGATTAGTTGCTCTGCCTGTCAGTCAAAAGACATTATCCTATCAAAACACACTGAGATGGTACAATATCTACTACTGTATTTCAACAATAATAAAGTACTTTGGGTTTCATGTTACACAGAAAAATCATCTTTTTGTCTTGTGTTTACTGAGTTTACTGTATTTCACACACTGACCTTGACTAGTGAACTGCTGTAGACTGTGTTGACTAGCACGTTGTGTTTCAAGACAATAGTTACATGCTTTCCAAAAACCTTTAAATACACTCAAATGCTATGTAAACCCTGAAATGGACTCCCGGAAACACTTACATCCATGATGATAACCTCATATTAACACGAACACGAAGTCAGACTGTTGTTTAAGGAGTGTATCATATCACATCAACCAGCTCATCAAAACATGCATTTGTTTCGCAAGCTCTTTAGATCATCATGTGCCAGGGAATGTGCTGCAGCTGGTGTCAGATTTTCCCATCACACCTTCTAACCCTGTGTGGCGCTTTCAATATAATTTCTTCAGACTGCCGTGGAAAAATTTGGCAGGCAACGCAGTTAGTGAGGCATGGCACTAAATGCACCATGTTTTTTGAGAGCCAACAATGCATGCTGGACTGCTTTCTCAGTCACTCTCAAAGCACTACCAGCCGGATTCAGTTCAGTGCAACACCCACCCGCATGTAAGTCTAGCTTGGCCTTTGCTTGAAGCAGAAGAAGCATGGGGGACCAAACTAAAAGAAATGAGGACAAATCCGACCAATCTCTAGCTTGTTTTTTTTAATGCCGAGCAGAACAAAGCTTATCTTGTTCTCGTCAGAAGGACGGCAATAGTGCTTCGCAGCACAATGCCCATTGCACTTAATTGTAGAGGCTGGATTCCCATGGTATTAGTTCCTCTGGAGTGCGTTATTTGCCAGCGAAGGTCCTGTAGTGTGCCATCAGGCTGTGAGAGCTCCCCTCCCTCCACCGAAGGACAAAGACGCAGGTCAGGGAGGCAGAGCGGCTGGGCCTTTCAGCGGGCTGAGCACCCTGGGACGCGCTGTCTTTCCCATGCCAAAACAAAAGCATTAAAGACAGAGGTGCACATATCATTTACAGCCTTAACCAGCAGCTTAAGAGAGCTTCAATCAGAAACATTGCTAATGATAAACAAAATCCAGCAGAGCCTAGTTAGCACTGTGAAAATGTGATGTTGCTAACTGATGCCCAATCAATTTCATTGATTCTTAGCTACGTTATGAGGCTAAGGTTAAGTGCTCAAGATAGTGAGGAAGAAATCAAAACGATGTCTGTATTCTTTTCAAATACAATTATTCCAAATTGAGGCTAAGTTGAATGCATCGAGATGCTGCTGAGGCCTTGAGAAAGTTATGTGCCCCTATCTGCATCTGAGCCACGGCTAGGACTCTGAGGACCCCCTGCTAAAGAACAAAGTGAGCCTCGGCTCCCTGGCGTCCTGTAATCATCCTGCATCACTGAGGCAGAACTGCTCCGTCCTCCCTGTTCAGCGAGCTGATAGCCACTCTAACCCAGAGATACCATCTTGCCCGAGAGATAACATCTCATGCAGGCCTCACCAAACCTCTTCCCCCAGTACCCCCTTTCCCTTCCCCCTCAGAACAATGTGGCTAATTTGTCCGCTGCACGTTCCCCTCTAGAGTTCTGAACAGAGTGTGTCAAGTGTTTAGTCAGTGAGATGGAGGAGGCTGCTATTTGTTGTCAAACACTCTGTTTCTCCCTGTCTGCCTCGAGGCTTCTTTATGTCGGAAAGTCGGAACTTGAGCTTTCCAGCATGTCTGCGTGGGTGTGTGGACTGTCACAGCTTTCCTGCAAGTAGCTCTAGGGTGCTGAACAGTAATGGAGTGTGGTTGTGTGTTTGGTGAGTGTAGTTGACAGATGTCTAAAAGGATGAGTAAGTGTACATGAGCATGCAGCGCTCTGAAGTCGCCTATTATTAAAGAAAACATTCCAGGGTTGCCATAGGAACTCTGAGTGCTGACAGCTCTTTGTCAAGGCAGAATTCCTCCCTGCTGATCTCTCCTCTCTTCTGCTCGGGACAGGTACCAGCAGGTAGGGCAGCCTCAAGTTTCAGGACCCGCCCTTGCTTCTAACTTCCTGTTGCACGTTCAACTTTATCTTTCCAGAAAACAACTTGCACTTGATGCAGCAAGGAAGGGATTTCTGGTCTGTATAAACATATCCCCCCGCAGTACCTTATGGCAGCTCAACATGTCACAAACGTGGCTGGTACATGGGAACGCGATCCATTTCAGTGACCTTTAATGGTGTTGCAGTAGGGCCCCACAGCATTTTGAGAAATACTCCATTTGTACATCTTATTAGCAGAAGTGGCTTAGTGGTTGGGACGCTCGCCTCTCAGCGCTGAAGTCTTGGGTTTGAGGCGTGATCTGGGTGGAGTTTCCATGTTCTCCCTGTGTCTGTGTGGGTTTTCTTTGGGGTCTCCGGTTTCCTCCCACCATCCAAAAACATAATGGTCAGGTGAATTGGGTACTCTAAATGGTGTGTGCCCAGCAATAGACTGGCACCTTGCCCTGGGATAGTGTAATGCCCTACCTGGTGAAGAGGTAGGGGACTGAAGTAAATATTTCTGCTTCTGGATCCCAGGTTTTGAGACCAAGTGAAGAGATGTTTCTCCAGCACCAGAAGGATAGTCAGGAGACAGCGAAAGACAGTGAATAACATTCTCTTTTATTGAAAAATAAGCTTTTGATGATGTGATGATGAAGTATCGGTTAGATCAGATTCCTGCAGCCCTCTAGTCTCTGCTTCACTGTCTGCTAGGCCAGAGGGGCAACCAGTTCTTATAGAGAATGCAGCCCCCCTCCCACATGGATGGCTAACTCTTGAAGGGACAGTACTTTGAACTGCGGTTTGGCTGACCATGTAGAAGTAGACAGTGGGTGATTTAATCAGCCTCAGGGATTTAATCAGAACCCCAAAGTCCAAACTCACTGCTGAACAGCAGAGACTGTAACAAGCTGACATTAACCAAATTCAGCAGGAAGGAATTAATAAAAGGTTAATAAAGAAACAATTACAACAGGACTCACCGGATAACATAATGGATGGATGGATCCTGGGGCAGCCCCAGTTCCTTTTCCTTTCCCATGTAGTAGGCAAACAAGCAACCTGACTTGCAACTGTGAGGTGGATGGTGTCAGCAAATCATGTGACATTGTTCCCGTCTTCTTTTGCATCAGATAACTCATCATCATTATTTGCATGACTCAGATTTTCATACTGCTCTGTTCATATATAGAGACACAGTGTGTCCACAACCAAAGGGCTATTAAGTGAAGAGGAAAAAAGCCAATGACGTTAGGGAATTAAATAAAGATTTTCAACGCATGGTCGCTTCCTCAAGCCAGAGGGTGACATCAGAGGGTGGCAGCGTGCTCCAAATGTTTTTTTTTGCACGAGTGTGTGTGTGCTTTTGAAACAAGATCCAAAAAGCACTCCAGGAGAAGGCGTCATCAGACTAATGGATGAGTGAGAAGACGACCAGCCTCTTCTGGTCACTTCAATAGACAACATGATGTGGGTAGCATAACATGGATATATTCAAGAATGAAAAACAGCAACTGAACTTTGAAGAGGAGTGGCAATGAGATATTAAAGGTTGTGGTCTGGAAGCACACTCTTGTAAGCTCATGTAGTCATTACATGAGAAAGGCGGAGCCTGTCTTTCAGAGCTTTGGCATCAGAATGTGGTAATAGTCAAAGGACAAGCATTAATGCCCATCTGGGACAAAGTATCCTATCATACGTACATGTGAAGACAAGAAAATGACTTGAATGCAAAGTTGAGTTCCATTGACAGATATGTTCACATTAAGACTATTTGACCTTAAATTATTTCCCAACTTGACATATTTTGAAGCTCATTTAAGAGGCATTTAGTCAACAGTTGTGACCTTCCCCTGCCCGGTGGTTAACACCTACAGAGACACCGTGAGTATCTGCAGGTACCACATCCATCAGAATGATTGATGATAACACAGCAGCGTTATGAGTGAAGGAAGTACAGGCACACTGAAACTATATGTGCACAGCACCAGAGCGAAAAGAGACTAAATATTTATTTCGCCTGGCTGCACTACACATCCAGGATCAGTTTGGAGTATGAGTTTTATTTCCATGACTGCCATGAGTGATACAGAGCAGGGCTACCAGTCACAGAACCAGAGTTGGTAAACAAAGACACACCTCACGGACTGTTGCTGAAAGACATTATGAACTGACCTGTTTCATGAACTAAAAACATGCCTGTTCTGTGAAACATGTGTATCACAAAATGTATATGAGCCCAGGTGTGTACTACTACAACATCATCTATTTAGATACACTGATTGTGACAACATGGATAGAAGTGCTGCTCATATATAGTCTAAGACTTCAGTGAGTTCTGGGCGAAGAATCTCTAATCTGATCATTCAGTAAGAGCTACTGCATCTCCAAAAATATGAATATCAGCACTGTAAAAAAAAAAAAAAGTCTCACCAACTAAAAAAATCTTAGTGACCTGTTGAACCTATTTTTTTTAAGTTGGTCTAATTTAAGTTCTGCAAGCTGCATATTTCAAGTTCTGCTGACAATCCTAGAATTTACGTCCAATTAAAGACAATAAGTTGAATCAATCACATTTATTAATTTATTAATCAAATGTTATAAATGTGATTGATTCAACTTATTGTCGTTAATTGGACGTAAATTCTAGGATTGTCAGCAGAACTTGAAATATGCAGCTTGCAGAACTTAAATTAGACCAACTTAAAAAAAAAATAGGTTCAACAGGTCACTAAGATTTTTTTAGTTGGTGAAACTTTTTTTTTTTACAGTGAGGTAAAGTCACACATTTCAAGCATTTTTAAGTTTTAATGTTGATACTATGTGAATAGTAATTTACTCAATCTAAAAATGAAATATTCTAATAATCTGAGATTCTACACTGCAAAAACGATTTGTTTTTAGACATTTTTTCTTATTTTTTGTCTAAAAATAAAAAAAAATATTCTTAACAAGCAAGTCTTGAAAGCTCATTCAAACTTTTTCTTAATAAAATATATAATTTTATTTATTATTAATAATATGTATTATTATATATATTTCAGCTCATCTTGAGCTTTATTTACCAGTTACAGGGTATGACTATGGTTTGCACTGCAAAAAACAAAATCTTAGCAAAAGTAAAATGATCATATATTAAAGCAAAAAAACTATTTTTTTTCTCTGCCAAGATTTTTTGTCTTAAAAAGCACTGCAAGTGTAAGATTATTTTGATTATTTTGAGAAAACTTACTAAGTAAAATTTGCTTACCCCATTGGCAGATTTTCTCGTTTTTGTGAGGTGCTTTTTTGCAGTGTATATTTCTGATTTTAATAACTTATAAGCCAAACTGATCAACAGTAAAAAAATGCTAAAGTCCAAAGCAATTTTTATGTTTATTTGAAAATCAATGTTCTTGAGGAAGCACAGAATCTAAATGTCTGAAGTCCAGTGTGAAGCTTCTGCAGATGATGGTCTGGTTGTCAACACAGCTGTCAAACAGGAGACCTTAGAGCACTTCATGCTTCCATCTGCAGACAAGCTTTATGGAGATGCCCTTAGCACTTGCACACAGTGCCAAATATACTACCAAACAATTTGCTGACCATATTACTGTACTTGATTGGCCAGCCAACTCATGAGCTATACCGATCAACAGTAAAACAAGCAAAGGCTTGAAATATCATGTAATGAATATAAAATGACACTTTACTTTTTGCATTTTTTGAAGGAACTGAACACTAGAAATATTCAGAGACATCAAAGATAAGACCGACCACGTTCACTTTACTTTACTTACTTTACTTTACTTTACTTTAACTTTACTTACTTAACTTTTTACTTTACTTTAACTTTACTTACTTAACTTTACTTTAACTTTACTTACTTACTTTACTTTACTTACTTTCTGTCTGGCCAAGTGGTAGCTGCACCAACGTGGGACATGATCTACTAAAGCTGCTCTCTCTGCTGAGGTCCTATCAGGCATGACATGAACCCAATGCACATTGCTCAACAGGCACATGCTGATTGTGCCATTACAGCAGACTGCCACTGAGGGAGCTACTGAAGAGTCTCTTAGAACTGAATCATTTAAATCATGCTGAATCATTTTCCACTGATGTGAAATCATCACGAATGCACTTTTACGAGGAGGACATTACAATAAAAAACGGCCTGTCCAAGCCAAAGGCTTTCATCTAAATTTCACTCCCGTGGAATCTGTGCTGTAAAGTGGCTGGTAGGAGCTGGAACAAACTGAAAACCGAGGACAGATTTATGGAGAATTTAGGAAGAAGGCTCTTGGGGAGCACATCGTGAAACTGTTACATTTGCACGATGCACGTCTCCAGTTTGGAAACAGAGTCAAGTCCAATCAGTTAACGAGCCTCAACTGTCAAAATACTCATAGAGATTGAGCAGTGCTGGTTGAGGCACTGCCAGCGGCTGCTCACACACTCTCAGCTGCCATGCATACACACATGCGCACGTGCATACACACATATAAACACATAAAACACTAACAATCAACCAAAGCAAGGCGACTTTGACCTCTTTTGCATATGGAGAATGCTCATACTCACACACTTGCACACAGAGTCACACAAATCAGTGCAAGCACAGCACAGATATTCCTGATTTGAGCATAATAGCAGAATTAATAGTGCCCTTGGAAAGATACAATGGCAAAAAATAGAGGAAAGCAAACAAGCCTCAGCAGCACATAATGAAACACCTCTCATTATGCAGCGCCCGGGGCTGCACACATGGCAGGTAGCAGCTCGCTGGAAGGGGAAACCTGGGTTTGTGTGCCCAGCATGGTGGCAGAAAGTCTGGTGTCAGGTCAGAAAACCACCTAGCTTCCTCTCTGCCCTGGTTACCTCAGCCAAAAAGTGATTCATCTAGAGCAGGGGTGCCTAATCCTGATCCTGGAGCTCTTCCACCCTGCAGAGTTTACACACCTGATCCAGGTAATGAAGGCTTTCAGGGTCATCTGAATATCAGACTGAGGCTTGTTGGACCTGAACTCTTCAGAGGGGTAGATCAGGAGCAGGATTGGGCACTCCTGGACTTCAGAATGCACTAAATGTATTTCTTTATAATTACAGGGTTCTTAAATTCATTGCAGATGACTAATATCATCCAATGGGAACATTTGCTAATGACACACTCATTATGTGAAGTTCGCTCAGCTCGAAGAAAGACCGTGATGAATATGATGTCAGGAGAAAGACTCATTTTCTACTCATTTTTTTTAAGATACGCAACAGTCTGAGGCTTTGCAAACATACTTGCAGCCATTGGCTGCATACAGAATACAGAAGATACTGTATTTATCCCAATCAGACAGTGAAAAACAATCCCATCCAAACCCACCACTCTGATGTCACCAGGACAACATCTATATAAATTATGCCCTCCATCTAAACTGACAAACCAGGACAATCTAATGGTTTCAGGACAGGTAAACTACAGAAGGAGACAAGGAGCTGTTTGTTTAACAGAAACATGACACGTTTTAATACAGGAAGTCTTTTTATCTATTGAAATAGAGAATAAAAGATAAAAAAAGTCTTCAAGAAGAAAACTCTGGCACCTCTTTGTCTGCTGGGTGTCGCAACTAGAAACTTCTTGACTGACGACTTTCACGCAGAGTGAAGATTGATCATGTGTGTAAGCGCTGTGTGTATGGTAGGAATACATGATTATTTGCTTGCTTTATGCAGTGCGTCAACAGCACAAACCATACTTCCCTTTGAACATAATCCAGCTAATCTTGGAGCTTAGCTTTTTCCATTTGTAAGGCACTGCACATTGTGCAAGACTCAAATGTGAGTTCCTGGAGCTCAGAATACTTCTCTGAGAATTGTTCATGTAGTTAAATGAATGAAAGTGGTGACCAGGTAATAAAGCTAACTGTCTCTCCTGCCCTTCATTCTTCAACAGCAAGTAAAAAAAAAAAAAACAGGTCCATCTACCTAGACTTCAGCACTCATGATCACTTCCTATTCATCATAAGGTCAGTTTCACTTGATGTACAGGAACTCAATCACAGTTTTTTGTGACATTTTGTGTGCAATTTCTTTTTAGTCCCAAATGGCAAAGAAACACACTTTTGTTGACTGGAATAAGAGTGGATGATGTTCAAATCTGCAAGGATTTGTCAAAAATATACATTAAATGTTTAAATTAAAGGGCAAAAAAGGGCATTTATAAACAATCAAAAACTAAGTAATAAAATGCTGAACAGATTAAGTTAGTGTGCATGAAAACGAGATTATAAATACACTAGACTTTATATTGTTTTTTTGTTTCTTTGCCATTTCTCAGACAGACTATAATGCATATGCGGGGGATGGGGGGGATGTCTCCTGCACTTTTTCAAAAGGCAGTTTTGGTCCCCTGTAGTTCTTACTGTCCAAAAACAATGTTATGCTATATTAAATTGAGAAGGGTCAAGCACTAGGACCAAGCGGAAAAGGGTCGCACAAGCTGAAGCCTGTTTCCCTTTAGACCGCCCACAAGCTCATGTGGTTTGGCCGACGTGTGATTGGCTGTCCCTGCTGTCACTACATCTGGTTGTAAACCAGTGCCAGGAGTCCGTATTCACCTGCCACTGTAAATTGTTAACATGTTGGCTGAATGTGTGTCTGTGTTTGGAAGCTTCAGATGAGTTGTTTATGTTGATGTTTATGAGTTGGTTATGTTAATAGTTAACCCTTCTGTATTAATATCAATTAATTAATATAAATATGATTTTATTAATAATAATAATTATTAATGGTTATTAGTATATTATTAACAGTATCTAATATAATTATTAATATTTATTCCTAATTAATATTAATTTTATATATGTTCAAGCCCCCCATATTCAAGCTAGTCGTCCAGTTGTGCCCCCACCCCCACCACTGAAATCAAACTTTCGTCACTGTGCATGTGTGTACATATACATTAATATTAGTCTTAAATTGTATTAACAGCTAATATTTCTAATGGTAAAGATTTCCTCTTTTATGTCTCAGAAGAGACAGACAGATCTGCAGTTAATCTGTCACTGCAAATGTAGTGTGTACTGCAGCGCCCTACAGCAAAGCCTTCAAAACTGAAAATGTACACATTTAGGAGAATGAGTGATGATGTGTGGCGTGTGACATCACTGATGTGAGCAGCCCTCTAAAGGTAGATGCTCTTGAGATAGACCTACTGCATATACAAGGCTTCTTCCCAGGCCAGAGCGGATGAGAGGTGATGAGGTGCTATAAGCCAGACTCTCAAACACTCTTTAAAGATCTAGTCCATCCAGTGATGACGTCCCACTGGCAGAAATGCATTTACTTGATGCTTATTTTTATCAATAGACATTTTGGGTGGAGTAGTCAGAATGTGAAGTAAGCAACAGTAGACATTACATCATAGGTAGTTAACTGAATTGTATTTGTATAAAGCTACCTCCCTATTTCCTGCCAGTCATTATTAGCAGCATCAGGCTTTCAGGGCACAGTAATCCTTTAAGAAGTCCAGACCCTACACAGTGAAGAAGAGATCATTCCCATGCATGATGCCCTGGTCGCCTTGGGCATGGTGCCATGACCTCGCCATGTTGTGGTTGAGCAGTAGGCTTGCCTGGGTAGCTCAGACGGTGCCAGTAGCACTGCACTGTTCCTGTGGTTTCTCACTCAGGACGGTTCAAGGAAAGCCAAAAAGAGGGCTGAGCATGTAGGTGGGCTGCCGTCCCAGAAATATGTGGTGCTGGTTTCAACTGGTTGCAGTTGTCTGACATAGTGAGACAAACATATGATCCATCCAGACAGATAACATGGGTTTCTACTGCAGGGCCTTAAGGATTAGTGCTCGACACACAAGAGCTGATACTGCTAAATGAGATACAGAAGAGAAGATAGAAAACAGCAGGTTCCATCACACGATATGCGGCAAAGAACCATTAGAAATAAGAGATATAAATCAATGTCAATTCTCTATGAAGCTTTTGAGGGTCACTGGATAACTGAGTGTGTGCTTGAGTTTTACAAGACAGGTGTGGCTTCAGTCAAGCTTGCTAAAGACACTCTCTGAGTAGGTCTGTTTTCCAGTCCCACTGTGCTGAAAGCTGTCCAGCTGATGGAGAAGACTGCAGCAGCCAAACCTAACTTATACCAGGTGCTCAGGCCCAGGCTGTAAACAGCAGGCCCACCTAGACACCCCGTCCTCAGGTTTCACCCCAAAAACCACAGCCTCCCTTACTGATCCATCCATTTCTGCTCAAACTGTCTTCATTGGCCACCTCTTATCCACTCCACGAGAGCTTCGGGAGCAGTTCTCATGATCGTCCCTCATAATAAACCAAGGAGAGGCAAAGGGAGCAGACTCACATTGTTTGCTTTTGAAGACTGCTGCAAGTTTCACACAAAGAAAATTGCACAATGTGCTCTGCCAACTGGTTGGACAGTAAACAGAGGATTAGAGGAGAGAAGCCAAACATGAAACCAAGCAGGCTTTTCAAAACGATTCATCTCCATTTTCTATTGAGCTTCTCCCCCACTTTCATCTTGAAAATCACCAAGATCAGGTCTCCAATGTAACTAAGCTCTCTTCTATAAATATCGGGAATGGATGATAGATGAATGATGACACCATCTGTCAATGCAAATCACCTTTTCACCAAACATGTATACCGTATTTCAATGAAAAAAGGCATGGATATGGGCCCCGAGTGGCTCAGCAGGCTAAGATGCTGACACTATGACCAGAGGATCGCAAGTTTGAATCCCGGTCATACTGTTTGCCATCAACAGCCGGGACCCAAGAGAGCAAAATTGGCAGTGCTCTCTCTGGGTGGGTAGATGGCGCTTTCACTCTCACTATCACTCACACATTGCAAAGTCTGCTGGCTCAGGCGTCTACTGATTGGTCCATTTGAAAGTAGAGACCCTGCACTTTCCTCCGAGCGTTTTGGCTCCCCAGTGACGGTGTATCAAGCAGTAGTTTGAAAAGAGGCGGTGGCTGTATCACACGCAATGGAGGAGGCGTGTTCATGTCTTCACCCTCCCAGAGTCAGGGACAGTTCAAAGCGATGGGGAGAGTCACTAATGGGTTGGGTTAATTGCCAAGTACCACATTGGGAAAGAAAGAAAATTGGCAAAAAAAAAAAAAAAAAAGGCATGGATGGAGTCAAGGGCAAATCGAGTTTGGATATGCCATGCTGGGGGTTTATGCAGTTCTTAGGTTTTGGGAAAAATTTTAACTAAGATGTAAAAAAGTCAATAACAACCATATTAATGATGTTTTTTTCTGTTTGAGATATAAACAAAATAATACTGGGTAAAGTCATGACTGAGGTATTTTAGGTTGGAATACTTTCAGTACATTCTGTAGCCAGAGACAGAGATGCGATCCCGTTTTAAGTGATTCTTCTTATACTGATATTCTTCATTTCATTTCACTTCTGTCCATGTTGCAGTGGACAAACATTTGAATTTGCCTACTAATGGCTGAACCACCCTGCAGTATAATTGTGTCGATTTGAAGGAGATTTGCTCCTAAAGACAATCGCAAAAGGTCT
>BRDA01025836.1:0-14748 GCA_036984385.1 Crenuchus spilurus
GCAGTACACTATCCCACCTAAGCCCACGACAGGGCGTCGATCCATCGCTGGGTTACTAATGGATCATCTTAGACATGAATAAAGTAGAAATAATGGATTATTTGAGTTATTAGTGATTTTGGAGATGATTAAACCACACGTGTACTGTTATTTATGTCTGTAAGAGAAAATGACAGGAACGGTATGTAGATGAGAAAAATGTTACAATGAGGGTCCAGCCGGGCTTACTGAACTGTTTCAGATCTACAATCAAAATCCACTCAGAACACAGATTTTAAACAACTCAGTTTATTGAAAGATAAAAGTTACCCCAAACCAACAAACCCCCGTGAGAAGCCAGCTCACTTATTCAGCCAGCACTTTGTTCAGTGTGACTAGTCAGATTAGACACACAGTCCTTAGACACAGTGAGAAAATCCAAGAACAGACACTGGGTTTAAGATCAGTGTCTGGAATTAGGGTTCCAATAAAAGTTAGTGTTAGGATTAGGATCAGGGATTCAGTGACTGTCGTGCCAAATAAATAAATAAATAAGTGCCAAAATGAACACCTAAGGAGGCTCACGGTACAGAGCTGCAAGGTGAGAACCATGTGAAGGTAAACATTTCTCACACATCTGGATGACCCCTAAAGCTGGCTTCACCCTGTTAGCACTTTTCCACCAAAATAACTCTGCTTCTTGAACTGGTGCCGTTCGGGCTTTTTAGTGAACCAGCCCGCATTTCCACTAGTTTTAGTTGAACCGAGGATACGTCACGGTGTACATCATCAACAAAGCGGAATTATAAACAAAGATGGCGGAGTGCATCGACTACTTCCGAGCATTTGTTTTCTTGGTACAAATGTTTGTTTCACTTCACAAGTCAAATCTAGAGCTACTTCTAGAAATAAAAAGACGCTGAAGACTTCACTGTTTACCTCTTTAGCTTATCTATCACTTGCTCTCTTGAATGAACAAAACCTGGCCGAGCTAAATCCTCCACCAGCTCGCTGTAGAGTTTCTCCTTTCTAATCCTCCCCTCAAGTTTCTCCTGAAACTCCGGAGAACACCAAACAGATAACAAAAACTGAGTTTCTTCAGTGGACCACTGTACGCTACGAGTCGCCTCAGTGCGCAGGCGCGTTTGGTTCACACTGAAAAACCAAGTATTTTTTGGTTCCCGCTGCGAACAAACGTTCCTGGTTCGGGCCGGTATTTTTGTTGGTGGAAACGCGCCGAACGGTTCAAAATTATGTTTGTGAACCAGAACGGTGCCGGTTCTGTGTTGGTGGAAAAGTGCTGTGTGTGATTTCTGTGACTGTGTAAAACGACGGCTTGTGTTTAAAGTCAGCTTGTACGATAACGAGCCTCTAACAAATAACGTAAATGACAGCGTTCATCAGTGATCATCAACACTGTTCCTGGAGCTGTACCTTCACTCAGAGTTTAGCTTCAGCCCTAACTGATTCATCCTGATCGGTTTAATTACCTACAAAATATATTGATTAGCTGAACAAGGTGTTTGGGTTGGAGGTGAAACTACAGGAAGGCAGATCTCCAGAAGCAGGATTGGTGACCATTAGCATACATCATGAATGGGGCAGAAGGTCTGGGGGTAGGGACCCGGTCACTGGTTCTGTACACTGTGAAGACATGATGATGATGATGATTGTTACACTTATATAGCGCCTTTCTCAAACCCAAGGACGCTTTACAATCAACACACTCCATTTACACACACCGGCGAGAAGCGGCAGCCAATCGCGCACAGCGTACTCTCAACTGGAAGACCGTCCACCTGGAGGACTGCATCCAGCACTAGGGGATCACCCAGGACAGAGTGCCAACCATATCTGGGCAAACATACATACACACATTCATACACAGACATACACATTCATACACACCAGGGTAACTTTAGAGTATCCAATTCACCTGATCTCCATGTTTTTGGACTCAGATGGGTTCTCGAACCCAAGACCTCAGCGCTGAGAGGCGAACATGCTAACCACTAAGCCACCGTGCCGCTCAAAGACATGATTAAAGCAGCCTTGAGCAAGGTGCCTAATCCTCAACTGCTCCCCAGGCACCTTGGATAGCCCTTCAGGCTTGTGTGCAGGGATGGGTTAAACGCAGAGATCACATGACTGTAAACAGAACCAAGCCCTGGCTGGCAGTGTTACACCTCAGTAATCTTCACCTGAGCTGAGGTTTGGCAGCTGGGTGAAGAGGACGGCAGGATTTCTATACAGGCTACAGGACTGTAGAAACCCCGCCCAAACATCTCAGACCAAAAGAAATGACTGGATGGCTTACCTGCCTGTCCACACCACACATGCTGCAGAAAGTCACAACCGCCTGCACTGCTAAAGAAAAAGAAAGACGGAGGTAGAAAAGGCTTCCAACACAAAGAGGATGGAAGGCCTGGAAAGTGATGCAGAGGAGGCCGTTTTCTACTGGAATGTAGAAATGTAGCTAACGTAGCTTGTGTAAAGCTGTAAGTTAGCTAGCTGTTGTGTAATCTGTGTAATCGACTGCCGAGGTCTACATCGTATGTGTGAGGTGGTGTAGCTGCCCAACGTGCGAGTTATAAGTGGTGGGACTTCTCTGCTTTGAATAAGTTTTATTTAATATCATTTTTGCCAATTTTCTCCTTTCCCAATGTGGTAGTAGCTAATTAACCCATCCCATCCACTAGGGGGCTCTCCCCACCACTTCACAATGACTCTAGGGGGGTGAAGACATGCACATTCCTCCTCCACCATGTGGGATGTGGCCACCACCTCTTTTTGAACTACCGTTGATACACCGTCACTGGGGAGCCAATGTGATCAGAGGAAAGTGGATTCCCAGCTCCAAATGGACCAATCAGTAGACACCTGAGCCAGCGGACATTGTAATGTGCAAGAGTGAGAGCACCATCTACCTGCCCAGACAGAGCACGGTCAATTTTTGCTCTCTCGGCCCCGGCTGTTGATGGCAAACAGCATGACCGGGATTCGAACTTGCAATCCTCTAGTCATAGTGTCAGCGTCTTAGCCTGCTGAGCCTTTTGACAAAATCACCTACTCTGCCCAGTTATAGTAGAACCAGTAGGTTGGTAACAGTAGTTGATTTATGGTAGAAGACATAACAACTCTACAAGTTTCACATCGTCCAGCGATATTTTCACTCAAAGCGACTTACAATCATGTTACCTTTGTAGCTGAATGCAGACTAAGGACTCGATCCCAAGGACTCGTAATACTGCATCCACTGACCTTAACTCCGGACCAAAGCAATGCTTACATGTTTAAAGATTTGGGTAGAAAATCTAGCACATCGTGTAACCCCAGCTGTTGTTTTTTAGTCAACCGAGTCAAAAGTGGAATTTTTTGGAAAGACGGGTCCCTTTATATGAGACATACAGCCAACATAGCACTGCACAGTAAGAACATATACCAGCTGTGAAACATGGTGGTGGTAGTGCACTGGTGTGGGAATGCTCAGCTACCGAACTGTGAAATCTGTGAAAAGACCTTCTTCTGAAAAAGTCATCAGTCTGTGAGCTGTGGTCCAGTTTTGGATGCATCCAAAACTAAATGAAGGAGCGGGCTAGTCAAAGTCCCGTGACGGCAGCTTAAATGTGAGCTTCAGACTCTTCCATGGGCATTTTTCTTGTGTGCTATCAGAGTATTTGTCTCCTTAAAGCTTTCTCCACACTCGGAGCAAACAGAAGGTCCTTTTCGCGTATGAATCTTTGTGTGGTCTGTAAGATTGAACAAGCTTGAAAACGTCTTTCCGCAGCGAGTGCAGACAAAAGGCTTTTCTCCGGTATGAATCCTCATGTGAATTTTGAGCTTACTTGAGCTCGATAAACCTTTTCCACACTGGCAGCAAGTGAACGGCTTTCCTCCGGCGTGAGTCGTCACGTGGGTTTTGAGGCCATCTGAGGTTGAAAAATATTTCCCACACTCGGAGCAGGTGAAAGGCTGGTCTCCGGTATGAATCATCACGTGGGCGCGAAGGCGTTCGGAATTTGAAAAATATTTCCCACACTCGGAGCAGGTGAAAGGCTTCTCTCCGTTGTGAATCATCATGTGGGTCTTAAGACGGCTTAGCACCGAATAAGCCTTTCCGCACTCGGAGCAGGAGATGGGCCCGTCTCCGGTGTGAATCCTTGCGTGCCTCCTTAAGTCTGGTAAACGTTTGAAGCTGGATCCGCACTGAGAGCAGGTGAACGGCTTTTCTCCAGTGTGGCTTATCGCGTGTTCTTTCAGATTAAACTTATATTTGAAGCGCTTCCCACAGCGAGAGCATGGATACGGTCTTTTTCCTTCGTGTATGAACGTGTGACGTTTCAGAGATGCCTCCGAGGTGAAGCTCTTCCCACACTGTGAACATGTCAAGCGTTCTTCTCCAGGATGAATTCCCAGGTGGGAGTCATTCCCAGTGAAGCCATTTTCTTGCCGAGCACCATTTTCTACTTGAAACAGCGCCACCAGTGGACGTGCTTCCTCCATGATGTCTTCTCTTATTTTTTCTACAATAAATAGAGAGAATAGTGAGTTAGTGGCTTTGCTTAGTTGATTTATGATATTTTAGGATTAAAGAGTGCTAAGGAAGCAATTGGGGGGGGTGTCACCCAGGACAGAGTGCCAACCATATCTGAGCAAATATACAAACCTACCCATTCATTCACACTCAGCAGGGTCATTTAGAGTAGCCAATTCACCTGATCTCCATGTTTTTGGGCTGTGGGAGGAAACCAGAGTACCAGGAGGAGACGAGAAAAACATAGAAACTCCACCCAGATGGGGACTTGAACCTACGTTCTCAGTGCTAAGAGGCAAATATGCTAACCACCAAGCCACCGTGCCAGCTAAAATTAATATGCATTAGACTACGTGACCCAGCGTTTTCACCAGGCAGTGTCAACAGCGAGCGTGCCAAAGTCCTAACCATACTGACCATTCTCCAGCTCCTCGTGCTCACTCTTCAGTCCAGACGCGTCGACACTGACGTCCTCACACTCCTCTTTAGCACAAGACTCTTTCAGCAATTCGTTTTGCAGAGAACGTCCTTGGATGCCACACTGGGAAGCAGATAATGGTTTTGTCCCAGTATGAATCGTCATGTGCGTTTTAAGGAAGCACAGTGCCGTAAACCCCTTTCCACACTCCGTGCAGGTGAAAGGTCGCTCTCCAGTATGAATAGTCATGTGGGCCTTGAGCCTGCATGGTCTAAAGAAACCTTTCCCACACTCTGAGCAATTAAACAGCCTTTCTCCGGTATGAATCATCATGTGAGTTTTAAGGCTTTTCGCCCTCAAGAAGCCCTTTCCGCACTCGGAGCAGTTATAAGATGCCGATCCAGTATGAATTGTCATGTGGGCTTTGAGGAAGTTTGGCCTTAAGAAGCCCTTCCCGCACTCGGAGCAGGTGTATGGCCTCGACTGGTCATGAACCATCATGTGGGTTTTCAGCCAGCTCACTCCCATAAAGTGCTTTCCACAGCGAGGACACGGGACAGACGTCTTTCTGTCATGACTCCTCTCGTGACGTTTTAGGTCCGGCAGACGTCGGAAGCTCCAGTCGCACTGCGAGCAGGTGAACGGCTTCTTGCCTGTGTGGATGCTTTCGTGCTCTTTAAGGTGAAACTTGTATTTGAAGCTCCACTCACACTGAGAACACTGAAATGGCCTCTTTCCTTCATGTATGTCCATGTGGAGCTTCAGAGATTTCTCCGAGGTCAGCCTGGTCCCACACTGCACACAGGTGAACCGCTCTTCTCCGGTATGAATTCCCCGATTGTCTTCACGTTCGGAAGCATCGCTGAGGCTCTTTCCATGCCGAGAGACCTGGTGAGATGTTTGGGGACCACATTCTTCCACGGAGGAGGTTATTTGTGGTGTCTGCTCCTCTTTGACGTCTTCATAGGAAGATATTTTATGTAAAACACAGAGAGAGAAGTAAGTCACAGCGCACAGACGTAGTGAAAGAAGTAAAAATACACAAATAAAATGCAGAATTTGATATTTACACTCGATGGCCACATCACTGTGTGCACATCCCTTGTTGCTCACTGTCCTCTATTAGACACACGGACCTTTTTGGTCAACCTTGTAGATGTAAAGTCAGAGACAGCAGCTCAGCAGTGTGTGTTGGTCCTCTAGTCCTGACACTGTCGGCTGCACTATTTACACTCCAGCAGTGACACTGAGGTAAACATCAGCATCTCTGCTACAACACACTAACACACCACCACCACATCAGTGTCACTGAGGATGGTCCTGACCTTTTAAGAACAGGATGAACAAAGTATACAGAGAAACATGTGGACTACAGTCTGTAATTGTAAAAATATGAGATACACTCATATAGTGGACATATAAGGTATGTGTACCTAATAAAGTGGCCAGTCAAAATAAAGAATAATCACTTATTCAGTCGATTACTCGCATCCAATAAAACATAGCAACCACATGGGAGACTATAGCAACTACCCTAGCAACTACCCAAGTGACTTTAGCAACTACCTAGCAACACTTTAACAAGCATCTAGAAAACCAGCCAGCCAGGAAACCTTAGTAACAGCCTTGGAGTCCACAGCAACTACCTAGCAAACACCTAGATGAAGTGAAAAGCTCAGTCACGTTTATTATTGTTTACAGTAAGTCTTAACTGTACTGTAAAGCACACCCACTTGTCTATCACGCCTTTATTAACACCTGGATCAGCGGTGAATGGCTTCAGTGAAGTACTGGTGAGCAACCAACCAGAAAACCCTATCAACTGGCTAGAAACACCGTAATAATCATCCAGAAAAACATAACCAGTTAGCAACGCCTTAGTAACCACCTGGGAAATTACAGCAACTAGCCAGAAAACCACAGCAACTATATCCATAACAACCAGTTGGCATCATCTTAACAACCATCCAGGAGATTAGCAACATTATCCCGTGAGCTCCAGTTCTTAACGAAGCACAATTTAACTTTGGGTGCTGAATTACATTTGAGGTTTTCATTAATTAATGTTGGTAATGTATGCTAAGCTAGGTGGCTAGTCAGACACTCAGCACAGTGAGGCAAAATAAAAGTCATTTAAACGTTCATGTCACCTATCCAGCAGGTGGGAGCTAGAACCAGCACTGTGGGGTTCTGTTCGTGGTGTTTTGGATATGAAGTAGTAAAAAACTTTGTCTAACCTTCCTCCACCTTCAGTCCCCTCATCTCCATCACACTGAGCTCCTCACACTCCTCTTTAACAGCAGACATCTCCACAGAGCATCTCTGAGCTATAACACACATCACAACACTCTTCTGTCCTCTGTTCAGCACGTCGCCACCTGCCGGTCTGGAGCTGAAGCTAAGACACTTCACCAGGCCATGATGGAGCCTTAAAATGTGAAAAATAATAATAAAATTATAATAAAAAAATCTCCAATCGTGGAATCTAACCAACATACTGATAAGACATTTAATTATTATTATAATATTTAATTCACACTGTGTAAAATTTTATGTGGCTACATTAAAAAAACAGCCCAATTTGGCAGCACCTGGCAATCCTGTCAGTCTGTTTACTAAAGCCATGACGTCATTTTACCAGCAGGTGGCAGTGCTGCAGTGCACTGTGTTTTTCCAGCCTTCCTCAGAGCGGAGGAGAAGATGCTGTGATTTCTGTAAACAGTAATAAGACTGTGTATAAAACAGTAAACACTGCTGGTGTCTATGCGGTGCTGATGGTCAGAGCTTGACTCCAGCTCTTGTTAACATCTGCAGAGGCACTTTAAAGCCAGACAGTACAGGAGAGGCTGGACTGGACTCCTGGAGGATGAGGTCAGTGGGTCTGTCCACTGATCTGTCCATGGCAGACGTTGAACATCTGCTAGCAGAAGTGGCTGAACTGAGAAAGGAGGTGGCTGAACTGGAGGCAGAATTAAGATACTGGAGAGGAGGAGAGTGTAAACGAGAGGTATGGACCACTGCATCTCAATAAACATGAAGGATGGACTAATGTTGATTTAAAACTGAGAAATCATAATTCATAGAGTTAATTCATGTGTTTGTAAACGTAAGGACTTCAGCACACTTAAGGGTGAATAGTGCTTAACAGACAAGAATGGTGTGGAGCGCCACAAGCCTGTAATTCATTTAGAAACTAGAAGATTGTATTTCCTAAATGATCCTTCTTTCTAAAATGCAGAGTGATTGTGCAGCTTAGACAGTTCCTAGGTGGTGGTATAACAGGTCAGGTTGTTGCTAAGTGGTTCCTATGGTATCACAAGTGGTTGCTACACTGTTGGTAAATAACTGCTAGGTTGTTGATATGCAGTTGCTAAGTGGATGTCATGTGGTTGTTAGGCTATTTTGAAGTTGTTGCTAGGCTGTTGCTAAGTGGTTGATATGGTATGCCAGGTGGTGGCTATGGTGTTATTAAATGGCTGCTAAGCTTACTAAGTTTAAAGATCCCAGGCATCCCAGGTGGTTGCTATGTGGAAGCTATGCAGTTGCTAGGCTGTCGCTAAGTAGTTGGTAAGTTGTTGCTAGGCAGTTGGAGTGCAGGTCAGTACTGAGGAATGAATAGAGGACACAGAGGAGTGCAGGTCAGTTATTTGATTGTGCTTGGCCTGCGTGAATGCATGGGCGTGCTGGCAGAAAAATCAGCACTATGATCTGGCGAGTTCACTCTTTGGTACAGGACGAGTTCTTGGCAACTTCTTGAGAGCACTACTGCTGGGGGATCTGCAGTGCTATGTGATGTGCAGCCTGCAAGGCCATCTGATCTCCAGAGAGAAGTTGAGGAATCTGAGGTAGTGGAGCTCGATGTGGGCCGCGGAGCTTCAAGGCAGGTGGTGTGCAGCTAAGGAATCTGATGTGGGAACAAGTGTAGAGCTGCGCTTTCTCCAAAGGCTTGTTGTGCGGACTATGTGGGTCACCCGGACGGCTGACCTTTGTGGTATTGTTAGTTCTTATGTGAGTACTGGGTGGCTTTGAATCTTTGTTTTAAGCAGGTTTTTCTTTCTCAGTTATTACAGGGGTTGGAGAACAGCATCGCAGCATCTCCTTCCTGTAAGAGTGAACCAGACACAATACTAGTCGAGATCCAGGACAATATCGGTGACCAACAGATGATGCCCAAACTGGAAGGTGATCTGTGTCTCGATATGACTTTTAAAACTGAACCAAATGATACAGAAGTACAACTTAAAAGCCATCCCAGTCTGTCAGAGCTGGAGGATCCACCAGCAGTAGAAGAAAGTCAGGTTTTACACGATGACAGGGTCCAGGATATTCAGCATCCTTTAAAGATGTGTTCAGATGGTCTGGAGGACTGCACCAACATGCTGGACTTGAATGGAGACATCAAAGAAGAAGAAGACCTGGGTAATGAAAGAGAAGATGGCAGTGATGGTTATGACAAAGATTTTGTTCCATCAGGTAAGATGTTAAAGCTACTTCTCGTGCAGTGCCGCATGCTTAACAAACTTTCGTAGATGAAAAAATGCATTTCTTCATTTTCTTGTGTACAGACTGTTCATCTCTTATACTTCTATGAGTAACTATATTTCCCTCTCCTGAAATCCCAGGTGAGCTCCAGCAGATCTTCTCTTATATCGGGAGCACATCTTTTGGTCAACAAAAGGATGAGAAAAGAACGAGAAATTCGTCGAGACCTGAGTCTAGTCAGAGTCTGAGTGAAGGAGAGCAGCCGTATCATTGCTCAGTCTGCAAGAAGAGCTTCACTATAGAGTCTGATCTTCGGGAACATCTGAAGCTCCATCCTGGAGAGAAGCTCCATCATTGTACACATTGTGGAAAGTTCTTTACAACACCATTGAGACTGAAATATCATCAGAGAATTCATACTGGAGAGAAGCCCCATCAGTGCACACACTGTGGGAAGTGCTTTAACACATCATTCAGATTGAAACATCATCAGAGAATTCATACTGGAGAAATGCCCCACCAGTGTACAGTATGTGGTAAGCAGTTTTTCTGTGCATCAAGTCTGACGATTCACCACAGAATACATACTGGAGAGAAACCTTACAGTTGTCTTACTTGTGGGAAAAGTTTCTCTATTTCATCTACCCTCTGGCTGCACCAGAGAATACATACCGGAGAAAAGTCATTGCAATGCACTGTATGTGGAAAGCAGTTCTCAACCACGTCAAACCTGAGGACTCACCAGAGAATACACACCGGAGAAAAACCTTTCTCTTGCACTGTGTGTGGAAAGCAGGTCAGACATGCATCAGGTTTGAAAGTTCACCAGAGGATACATACCGGAGAAAAGCCATTCCATTGCACACTGTGCGGTAATCGTTTCTCACGAGCTTCACATCTGAAGATTCACCAGAGAATACATACTGGTGAGAAGCCATTCCGCTGCAGTGTGTGTGAGAAGCAGTTCAGAACCATGTATAACCTGAAGACTCATCAGAGAATACATACTGGAGAGAAGCCTTACAATTGTCACATTTGTGGGAAAAGTTTTTCTATTTCATCTAGACATTGTCTGCACCAGCGAGTACATACTGGAGAAAAGTCCTTGCAGTGCACGGTGTGTGGAAAGGAATTCACAACCACGTCAAACCTGAGGACTCACCAGAGAATACATACCGGAGAAAAGTCGTTCCATTGCATTGCATGTGGAAAGCAGTTCTCCACCACGTCAAACCTGAGGACTCACCAGAGAATACACACCGGAGAAAAGCCTTTCTCTTGCACTGTGTGTGGAAAGCAGGTGTCGCAAGCGTCGGATCTGAAAGTTCACCAGAGAATACATACCGGAGAAAAGCCGTTCCATTGCACATTGTGTGGTAAGCGTTTCTCACAAGCTTCACATCTGAAGATTCATCAGAGAATACATACTGGAGAGAAGCCATTCCACTGCAATGTGTGCGAGAAGCAGTTCAGAACCATGTATAACCTGAAGACTCATCAGAGAATACATACTGGAGAGAAGCCCTTTTGTTGCCCTGTATGTGGAAAGCGGTTCACAAGAGGGTCACAGTTGAAGACTCACCAGAGAATTCATACTGGATAGAAGCCTTACAGATGTATGAGCTGCTGGAAGAGCAGCTCACCTTCTGAAGTTTGATGGTTCACTAGAGCAGAAGCTCTAAGCAGAATTTGTCTAAATTATTTCAGAAACAAACTTTTTTTATATAAAAGTTCTCCTTTAATGAGCAAGTCCACATGAAGCAGTTAATACATTTATTTATAAAGCAAACTGGTTCTGAGCTGTACAGCTTTGTAAATTCAATAAAAATGTGAATGTGCTTCATGTCAGGTTGTTGTTATTATTTATTGTTTTACTGATCTGCTGAAAAGTCCAGTTCCAGTGGTCGTCTTCATCTTTAGGCCATTTAAGATGATCTGAGCCTTGTAATGCTGATTGACTGAAATGTCCACTGATGCCCACTCAAGCTGAAGTGAATGTAGAACCAGGCATGTGATGATACCAAGTGTAGTATCATGATACTCGATAATCAGTATTCTGGTTCTAAATTAAAAATACTCATTACCTTTAAAACCAAATGTAAAAATACAGTTTTAAATTGCTACAGCTTATTTAAATTCAAAAGCATTTAAAGTCTTGGAGTAGAGAATCAATTGCCAAATTTGAGCACTAACTTTTTGCCATTTGTGATTCTCAGTGCATCTATATAAAATGAAGCTTGTTAAAATATTCAGTGTATGTTGTTCACATGTGATATTTTATATTCTTCAGAACTTAAAACTGTATATCCGAATGCTCTGAGAGCTGCTGAATCAGGTAAGGAGCTCAAGGTGACTTGCTCCTTATATTTTGTTTATTTTTTAAGAACTCGCTGCTAAATAAAATCACTGGAGAAAAATGTCACTTTGTGTGTTTAAGGTGGTAGTAACTTCAGAGTGCAGTGATTGTCTCAGATGTTAATGACATTCATGGCACTGTACCACCTCTTCTACATCTCACACACCCTGCATGTATTTATAGCCTCATCATCCTCTTACTGAAGTTACTACCACCTTAAACACACAAGCTGACACTTGTTTTTGTTTGGGGACATTATATTTAGTAAACAGATTGAAAAAGTGACATAAGCATGATGGAAAGAGGCACATGATAAACAAATGAACAGGAAATTAACGTTTTTAAAATTCCCATTTGTATCTTCAACCACTGTCCATTTTTATCAGAAACCTCTTTGTTGTAGCTCCACTCAATTTCAGAAACAATCTCTGTTTTAGATCCACCTACTTAATTGCTGTTTTATTTATTCATTTTTACAAATAATGTATTTAAGAATAAATAGAAGTAAATAAGGACAAACAGTACAAAAAGAGTGTGAACAGAGCATAACATGACATGGGTAGCAGTGCAGATATTGCACTTGAAAATATTGCAAATGTGTGGTATAATGTATTATTTTTTATTTATTAGTTCTGTGTATTACATGTGTTACATTTGTTACAATTTTATATAATTTTTCGATCGTTTTCGAATGACAAAAATCACTGTTCCTCTCTTGATATGTTTTCTGGGTTGAAATAAGGGAACTTTTATTATGACACGCGGCGATTTTCTACTACGTGGAGAAACCGGATGTTGTTGTGGCGATGATGGCTGATTCACTTTCTGTAGTTAGCGTCTGATTTGTGCAGAAACAGAAATGAGACATTATAATGTGATTTATTAAATAAAAAAACATTTAAATTGTCAGGAGGAGAATCTGCTGTTTGGAGACCTAAAACAAAAACAGCAGAAATAAACACAGCTGGTGAGTTCACATCCTCACTATAAAGCAGTTTATTATTAAAATACAGAATCTGGGTGATATTCAGTGGTATGAGGTGTAAACAGTAAGTTAAATGTAGAATTTGCTAAACATTATAAAGAATGAAATAAAACCCTGAGGTTCTTTTTTCTGTCTTTGTAATGTCTAAACGTCTATTCTGTGTCTTTAATCGACCAGCATTCACATGCCTATAAATAATCAATAATGTTGATTAACTGGCTTTAGTGACTCCACAGGCCTCGCTGTTACTGATGATATCAGTACAGTATTGGTATCACCAGTATTTCATTACTGCATCAGCACCGATTCTCTCCACCTACAGCATTCAGTCCTTTTGTTATTACCACCTCAGATTAAAGTTTTCATATCTCTGTGGTCTGTGAACAAACATGCTTTATTCACTCAAATGAAAGGAGAAACATGTGTGCATTAATCTTTATGATTGGTTTGATGTTCAAAGATTTTATTTTGAAAATATTAAAAACAGTATGTTTACATTGATGCTGAAATAATGAGGGTCACCTCAAAATCAGCCAACATTGATTGTTGATGACAACCAATTACCAAATGCCTTTTCACTGCATTCATAACAGCCTGTGATAGATCACAGTGACATTAATTTTAAAATATTTTTTACTTCAGAGAGATGCTAAGATCACTTTTTATCGCAGAGACAGTAAAATGACTATTTTAGTCTCGGACATTGAGATGACCTTTGATTTAAAAGACGATTTAAATTATTATTTCGATTTAAATGTCTTGATGTTTTGTATCTAGTTTAGAGAAATGCTGCTTTAATGTGATTTTTGTATCAAATAATTCAGCATTAATGCAGTGCATGCTTAAAAACAGTGATGGTGTTACTTTCTTTGCAGTGCTGATGCTTGATTCCAGCTCCTGTTAACATCTGCAGTGTGATGTCGGTCACATTAAAACCAGACAGTACAGGAGAGGCTGGACTGGACTCCTGGAGGATGAGGTCAGTGGGTCTGTCCACTGATCTGTCCATGGCAGACGTTGAACATCTGCTAACAGAAGTGGCTGAACTGAGAAAGGAGGTGGCTGAACTGCAGGCAGAATTAAGATACTGGAGAGGAGGAGAGTGTAAACGAGAGGTATGGACTCCTTGGCCACAGTCTAAGAACTCAATAGTCACCTAAATTACCCAGTATTTTGTAAATGTACACCCAAATTTCTCTCAGCCTTTTCACAGCTCATCCAGATCTTCATCAGAATCAGATTTATTGGTGAAGTATGTTGATGTTCAGAAGGACTTTGTTTCTGACTGTTGGTGTTTATCTAGTATTATGTACAACATACAGGTTCTGTACATATAATTTACAGACGTTACACAATATACACAGCATACACAGGCAGTACAGGGACAAGTAACATGGTTAATGTGCAAGCCAGACAGTGTAATTACAAAATACACAATAAACAAGAAAATTGTACTGTCCTGCCTAGGCTTGGGCGGTATAAAGGTATTTTGTTATACCGCGGTATTTAAATATGGTGACGGTATCTAAAAATTGACGGTATTAGTCACGTGAGGTAATGCAGCAAATTTCAAAAAGAAGTCTATTAAACTTAAACGTGCTTCACACGTCAGCAAAGCACAGCGCCAGTTTCACAGAAACACACACACACACTTGATACTTTTATTTCAAAACAAAACAAGTAATTGTTTATTTCGGTCTCTGGTAAAGAGCACTTGGGCTGGGGAAGGGGGCACTCAGCAGCAGCCGCCCGATTCTCAAGCTCATACCATGGTATGAAAACCACCAATACCACCCAACTCTAGTCCTGCCCCAACACCCTGCCAGGGTCGACAGCTAGTTAACTCCTCTCCAACAAACCACACAGATGACAAGTTCCAGTGAACTCTTTATGGTCATTTGAAGTAGGGTAAAACTGAAACAAAAGAGTTGCATTCAGACGGCGAAATAACAGTGTCTGATTCTTTGTTTTGGTCATTACAGGAGTTGCAGAAC
>BRDA01025844.1:0-10575 GCA_036984385.1 Crenuchus spilurus
TGCCCATGACCATTTGGATGATCCAGAGGAGTCATGGGAGAAAATGCTGTGGTCAGATGAGACCAAAATAGAACTTTTTGGTCTTAATTCCACTCACCGTATTCGGAGGACGAAGAATGATGAGTACCATCCCAAAAACACCATCCCAGTAACACACAAATAAATTATTAAAAAATCATACATTGTTATTTCTGGATTTTTTCTTTTAGATTATGTCTCTCACAGTGGACATGCATCTAAGATAAAAATTTCAGACCCCTCCATGATTTCTATGTGGGAGAACTTGCAAATTCGCAGGGTGTTCAAATACTTATTTTCCTCACTGTATATGTTATTTTGTTATTTCTCAATCATTTCATCTCTCTCTCTCTCTCTCTCTCTCTCTCTCTCTCTCTCTCTCTCTCTATCTATCTATCTATCTATCTATCCATCCATCCATCTCTTTCTATCTGTCTATCTGTCTGTCTATCTCTAGTGCAGCTGGTGATTTGGCTGTATATGTTTCTGTTCAGTAGCTGGTAGCTTCTTAAAGCTGTCTGTGTTTCTGATTTACACTAGTTCTCCCATCCTTCCTCTCTCCCTCTCTCTCTCTCTCTCTCTCTCTCTCACACACACACACACACACACACTCACCCATGCCCTTTTCCTCTGCTTGTGTTCCCCTCCACAGTACTGCAGTGTGAGGCTCTCAGCTGCAGGGCTTTTGTTTATCAGATGTTGGCATGACCCCACTGGAGGAATGCCCCCCTCCCCTCAAGGTGAATGTCAGTGCACTATGCCAAGGAGGGCAGATGGGATTCTGAGGAAGTACAGGAAAACTAGAAAAGTTGTACTAAAATAAGAGCTCTGAAGTGACTGTTAAATTAAAATGTGAACTTATTTGTTTAGTTTATAGAAAGTCAGCAAATGCAGTACATTATACTCTTGATCAAGGATTCTTTTTTTTTTACTATGTTTGTGTCTCACTCTGTACACTCCTGCTCCTTTGGCCTGTTGACCCTTTGGTGTTTTGTGGGAGTGTCTTAACTAACTGACTGCCCAACTGCATTGTGGAAATTGTAGTCTTCTTCGATGAGGCTTATAAATATTGAATGACTTAGGCTATCAATTTGTGACATTCTTTCAGATTTATTTACAGATAGTCTAAATATTTCAGCTGAATAAGTCAGAACAGTGGTTATTGGGGTTTTTTGTGGTGTTTTTCACAAACATGGTAACTGTGTTTGGTGACAATTCTAGATATTGCCATTGATGATCCATAGTGGCACCAACAAGTGTGCCAGCATTGTTTACATGACAACTGCTAAAACTACATAATTTCATTAATATATCAGTGGCCAATATGATGTACATCAAGGATTTGTATTATATATATTTATAGCATATTCTAGATAGAACCAAAGTGATTAAATATAATTTACTTTCTTCCTACTGGATTCTAAATGAAGGAGAGATAAACTCAGTCAAAATGATGTGATTATGTGTGTGTGTGTGTGTGTGTGTGTGTGTGTGTGAGAGAGAGAGAGAGAGAGAGAGAGAGAGAGAGAGAGAGAGAGAGAGAGAGAGAGCAGTTTGTGTTTGTGGTCTCCTCTTAAAGGTACTTCAGGAGATGAGGGGATGTTCTTTAAAACACAAACCTGCACTCTTCAGCTTAAGAGGCTTTACTGTGTGTGTCTCTGTGTGTGTTTCAAATTCAGGCATGCAGTGCCACAGACAGGCAGTAAATTATTGGCTTGAATTGAGAGGACACAGTATTTATTTATTTCATTGTGTGAGGTCAGGGGCAAAAAGAAGGAGTAGGTGTGTGTGTGTGTGTGTGTGTGTGTGTGTGTGTGTGTGTGTGTGTGTGTGTGTGTGTGTGTGTGTGTGGCATCTTTGGTGGTCATCATTGCCCCTCTCTCACCCTAATATCCTGTCCCCCACACACTCATCATGTCCACACACACACTCACCATGTCCTCAGAGTCCAGAAGCCTCCCCGCTAATTAACAACAACTTGGACCCTCCTCCTCCTGCATGGCAGTAAATATTCCCACACACACTCACACACTCACACTCACACACATACACATGCCCCAGATACAAGGCCTGCTTTGCCCCTTCTTTATTCTTCTCTTTCTCTCTTTTCTGATTTTTATCACCTCCCCTCGTTTTGTCCCAACTCCTACAGCCATCAATCATCCCATTAACCTATCATGTTAGGGGAAACTCTCGGGAACACCCCTCCCCTCCTCTCTTTCTCTCTCTCTCTCTCTCTCTCTCTCTCTCTCTCTCTCTCTCTCTCACTTACTTTCTTTTTCCTTATCTCTGTCTCTCACTTTCAGTCTCTGTCACTCTCTTCTCCATCTTTGTCTTGATCTCTCTTATCTCAGTATATCTCTGTTTCCCATTTCTTTCTGTCTCGCTCTTTCTCTCTGCAGCAGACAGTGAGACAAGAATCTGGGCTGGGTGGGTCGTGTAAAGACAGAAGAGAAGGGTTAGAGGGCTGTGTTTGGGGGTGGTGGTGGGGATTTTTGGGGGACACTCTGGGTGGTACGCTGGCCCCCAGCAGGAAGCACAAAGCCCCCTGTATCCCCATGCGACTCATAGCCTTGTTTTACAACAGGGGAGGAGACGCCATCAATGCCCCAATGATGTGAACCACCCTGAGCCTATTCACAGTGACTAACGGGGTCTGCCGGCCCCTAACACACACACACACACACACACACACACACACACGCACGCACACATGCACAACCATGCCTGCATGCATACGTTGAAAACTTCCAGTACTTCCTCTGCAGAAGGTGATCATTGCTAATAAAGCTTAGCAGGATTGTTTGAATGTTTTACATCATTGCTTTTCGTTTGGTGGATTCATTTATA
Source organism: Crenuchus spilurus (assembly GCA_036984385.1). NCBI lineage: Eukaryota > Metazoa > Chordata > Actinopteri > Characiformes > Crenuchidae > Crenuchus > Crenuchus spilurus. The sequence goes on from BRDA01025844.1 coordinate 2,869, forward strand.
CAATTCATGAATTATCAAGAAAGAAAGTAGAGCAGTGTGAGAAAATGAACTGGAAACCAGTGCACAAGAAAATGTGTCTGTCCACTAAAAGAATTGAGGCAAAATCCAGCAACTGTGTTGATTGATGTAACTCTTATATTTTTTATGCAATGATATTTACATTTACAGCATTTGGCAGATATTGGCAATGATATATCAGTTTCATGTACATTCAAAGCCCCTGGGATTCTTCTGTGCATGGTCACCATCTGTGCACACATTGCTAGCTCATGTCAATATAAATACTTATGTCTCTGACTGGATTCTCATTCAAAATTATTCCTGTATTTGCACCTATTTGATTATAGTCTGTTTTGAGAATCTCTCTCCTTGCTCCTCTCTGTCTTTCTCTCTGAAGGCCCCTCCTTAGCCTGCTCTCAGCAGGGCTGAATTGGTGTTGCTTTAATTCAATCAGCCAGCTCTTTTCTTGCACCGCTCTTCGGAGGCCACAGCAGCCAAATGGCTTGATGACGACGTAATTGCAGAAGAATTGAATGAGGGCTGCCGCCAGAAGAGGAGAAAGAGTCCAATGGCATTCTCCTACAGATATACACAGTGACACACATGGGCACACATAAACACACTTTAGACTCTTTGATAAAGTATAGTGACTTAAATTAATAACTATAGAATGTGTAAATGTTAGGTATTACAAATCATTGCTCTAATTACATATTAAGACAACATTTTGGCTACTGTATTACGTTTTATGATGATTATATGGCAGTGGGTACTTTACGGACCCTCGGTGCAAATGTGTGGCAGTGGTCGAGTGGTACACTTATCAGTGCCACCAGATAAGTGTAAAGTCTGAGAGAAACAGGACAAGAACAAAGAGCCAAGGGCCATTTGGGCTGAGCATGACATACACGCCCTCTCTTACCCATTCATGTCTTTCTTTTGTCTGTGCCCCAATATTGCTCCATCTCTTGACTACTGGATGACACATTGGATGGGACTGCAGCCCATCTGTCTGGTTAAAGGGCAATAAATGTGTGTATGAGGATAAGATGCTGGAGAAGAGGGTCAGAGGGCAAATGTAACAGGTGGAAGAGGGCTAAAAGAGAGTGAAGAATTTGGCTTTTCAGGAAATTTGGTTTGGAAGAGCTGTTTATAATTGCATTTAAAAATTTTATTTTAATCTAATTTCTGAGGAAAGTGAGTATGTATGTTCAAAATAACATATTTAAATGGTGGATCCTGCACATTGGTGTTAGCTAAGGTCATCTAATGATAACCAAGGTTATCTAATATCAATCCCAAAAGTGATCGGAGTGTCTAGAAAAGCACTATAAAAATGTAACTGATATAAGACTTACTGAATAATATGTCTTAACCCTTTAACATTCTGCTCAACCATTTGGTAGAGCACACTTACAGTGTATCACTATATATTAATGAAGAAGACGTTGAAGTTAACACAATGTGATTTTGCCATCTCTACTAATTGGTAGAGGTAACTTTTTTTTTTACTCTAGAACTACAAAACTAATGTTGTTAACACACTTTTAGAAAAAAGAACAGGTACATTTTTTGTGTCACAAGGCACAATTGTACATATACCCTTAAAACTACAACATGGTCCTCAACCTCGTATGTGCTGTGGCTTTTATTACATCCAACACTACCAGGAAAAAACCCTGTAATATAAATGAGGGTATATTAGGTCTAACTGTGTACTTAAAAAAAGATCATATTGGCATATTTTCATAAATTTGCCATTATTGTAAATATTGTTATTATAAAATAAATGTCACCACTGTAGACTTGATGCAATTTAAAATATAATAACTGAAACATAATGTGTTAGAATTATGTTCTCTGAGGTATTGAATACCTACACCTTAGGGTACCACCTGGGTGACAGGAGAGATACTGACCCAGTGACAGTCCATTACATTTTTCTGTAGAAAATGTAAAAAAAATTCAAATTTCAAGATGCTGCAATTACCATTCATCTCATTTGCTTTATGTCCCATTTGCTATGCTGGTGGCTATAAGCTTGGCTGACTGATCCTGTTTGGTGTACATCATACACCACTATCAGTGGTGATATAGACAGACATACTGTATGAATATACAGGTTAGTTTAGAGTAATAAAAGATGGCACTTAGACAAAAGGTCATCAGAGAAGTCGAGGAGAAGAGAGAAAGAGCTCCAGAGAGGTGCAGTGCTGCTGCTCCTTTAACATGTTGAAGGAGACAATAGTGGTGTGTTAGAACTGTTAGAATACAGAGGGTGAGACAGAGGGCAGCCACAATCACCATCTTTTTTAAAACCAAAACCTGCTTCTGCTCCTGTGTGTGTAGGAGGAGAAGCATAAAGCTGCCAGCCCCATCGTTAGGCATTACTTGTGTGTGTGTGTGTGTGTGTGTGTGTGTGTGTGTGTGTGTGTGTGTGTGTGTGTGTGCACGCGCTGAGAGGGGTGGAGTGGTGGAATTTTTTTTCTTTTCTGTATGCTAATAGCTTGAGGAGAGTTCAGGCCAGGAATGAATATGCTTTCACTCTGTTCCTTTTTCCCCATTCACCTATTTCTCATATCTTTTTCCCTTTTTTCTCTATATTTTATCCATTCTTTCTCATTGTCCTTAGTGAGCACTGTTGCCAAGAAGTTTAGAAACATAATTCATTCTCAGGTTTTGATAAAATATTTTTGTGGATGTAAAATGACTGTAATATGTTAATCATTCTCTACATGTTTCAAGTCATTTATAGGAAGCCATGTTAAACCACGCAAAGTTTGTCCAGAATGATGAGGAGAGGTATATTTCATTAATTAATATATAATTTATAAAGCAGGTAAGAATGAATGAAAACATACAAAATGTTCTACATATTTTAGGGCACATTTTCTATTTATTTTCTGATTTTAACTGATTATAAAAAAATGTAAACATACAATATTTAATGTGACTTTTGCACGTCACATTTCACATTTTCAAACAACAAATGTTTATTTTAGTAAAATATAGAGTGTGTGTTCATTAAAATGTACAGATGCTTGTTTTCTGTAGAAAACAGATTCACTTATTTACACTTAAATTTTCAATAAACATAACTAACTTAGTCATATTTTTGATGACCCATTATGTATCACATGTATGAATTTGTGATTATTTTCTCTTAAATAATTTAGCGTACCCTTATTGTAAAGTGATGCCAAAGTTACGTATTATTAAGTGGGGTAATAACTATGAAACAATATTATGAATATGACAAGTGACTAAATGTCCTAATAATGTTAGGAATAAAAGTCAAATCTGTACAAGTGTGGATATTTTGTTGGTCCTCACAAGGAAACACGCTGTTATCTTATGAATTAGGAAGTAGAACAATTACCTTTTTATTATTGTGGTTTAAGGTTAAGGTTTGGCTTAGATTTTAGTGTAATTTTATTCAGCTACAACATTGCACAAGTCAGTGGAATGTCACCACAAATGTAATAGAATTTGATGTGATTTGATTTGATGTGTCTTGCAGGCTAAATTGTATGTTTTTTTGCACCCCTCAGTACCACTGACCAGCATGAAAGGCAGCATCAATATTAGCAAAACATAAAACATATGAACTGTAAGTAATCTCAGTAATAAAAAAAACAAGTAATGCTTGATTAATTTGACTAATTGAGGAAAAAGTTTCAGTATAAAACACACACCCATGTTCACATTGCCCCCCTCCTTCAAGCAGGATCAGGGGAGCAGGTTGTGGAAACATTTGTAACATTTGGTGAGAGCAAATCCGACAGCTTTCTCTTGAAAAGAAGCAGCCAGCTTCAAAAAAAAGGGGGCTCTCTTCCAGCAGACCCCCGCTCTAGCAACCCACTCTCCCCCTCTCCTCAACCCTGGCCTGCAACCCTGAAGCCTGCACACAGCCCGCAAATCCCCCCTTTATCCACTGGCAGCCAGATGGGGTGGCAGGAATAATAGGCAGAGCCCAATGAGCCCCATTCAATTTGTCCGGGCGTGTAAAGGAGCTTGTAAGCCGCTCCATTTTAGCAGGGTGTAATAGTAGCCAGGGGAGCGGAGGCTACGTTAAGACTTAATTACCTACTAATGGCTGTTGTCAGGACAAAAGCCTTGCACAGATCCCAACAACTCACACTTCCATCTGAGAGAGTGTGTGAGAGAGAGAGAGAGAGAGAGAGAGAGAGAGAGAGAGTTCTGAGTTTTGATAGCATCCTATTAAACAGATTGATGGTGCGGTCTTCTTCAAATCATAGTTAGGAAAAGACCTTTGTTAAGAATATAAGCAGAAATTTATAAGAACCATTGGGCTTGGCACCAAGAGAAAGAGAGAGAGATAGAGAGAAAAAGTTCTTTTCTTCCTTTTTTTCTTTTTGATTTTGGAGGAAGATTAGCAGGATTAAGTGTGGCTCACATATGCTCCTCCTCATCATTGGTATTCACCACAACACAGAACCAACTGTGTGTGAGTGTGTGTGTGTGTGTGTGTGTGTGTGTGTGTGTGTGTGAGAGAGAGAGAGAGAGAGAGAGAGAGAGAGAGAGAGAGAGAGAGAGAGAGAAAGAAGCCTATGGTTTGGTGAGAATGGTCAGACATTTGGTAAAGTTGTGTAAGGTATGCATAATAATGTGTGGTCTTGAATTGGCATTAAGCCTTCTCATGTTATTTTGCTCTACTGTATATTTATGTTTAATCCCTTTTGGGAAAACCAGCCCAAATCTACTAAATTAAGAACAGTGGATGGAGAAATAATGTTACAGGATAAAATTCAACAGAATGCAATTAGGATTCTTGGAGTTTAAAGGGAACTGGAAGTTGAACGTTTTGTTCATTCAACATGAATATATCAATAGTCTTAATAGAGCTGTTAAAAGTCTTCACATACACACTGCCAAATATTTATTTTCTATGCATTTGTCAGGTCTTCTAACTCTAAACTGTTGAATTGAAATGTTGTAGTGAAAGCTGAGTAAGTTGGGAGTAAGGTTCTTTTTGAAATATATTTCGTCCTCACAGCCATATCAGCTCACAACAAACTACACCGTTGAAACTGAGTTTACAGCCCTGACATTACATTTGAAGGAAATTGTAGACATGGTGATTCCACTACAACATTAATACCACTCAGAGATTATATGACTAACACTGATTTTCCCATAGCAGTAGTGCATGTGAAAGTCTTGGAAAGACTGTTATAGACGTCTCATAGCAAATGTGATTGGTGGAGAAAAAATTGCAGATCTGATCCATTTTGATGACAGACGAATAGTTATGGAAAGATGATTGAGTTGGAGCATCTCTGGAGCAGCAAGGTTTTTGGTTTCAGACAACAGTGGTGAGTATGTACAAATATTGCCCTCCAAATTCTCCAGATCTCAGTCACATTGATCATTCACTACTGAAAAAAGTTAGGTATATTTGTCTTTCGGGTGCAATTTATGGAAAGCATACAAAGTTCATGCTACAGTCATATTATATAATGAAAGTAGGGCATTTAAGTAGAAGCATGCAATGGTGATTTCCTCATCTAAAACAATGTATTGAAAGAAAAGCCAACAACAGTAGTGGGTATACCCCAACAAAAAAAAAACATGTCATGTGCCCTTAAGCATCAATTACAGCTTGACAACAACGTCTCATGCTGTTTACAAATCAACTTTTTGTCTGATGAGGCATGGCATCCAACTCTTCTTGAATGGCGGCCCTCAGGTCATTGAGGTTCTAGGGTACAGAGTTACTAGCATCTATATGATGACTCAGCTGTTCCCATGGAGAAAGTGCAGGCCACTTAATTTGAGGTACCCCAGGCTCCCACAGGTCTGATGTGACCTTGATGAGCTGGGGCATTGTCATCAATGAAGAAGAAATTAGGCCTGTGTTGTTCATGCAGAGGCACAATGGCTGGATTAATGATGTTATTCAAGAGGTTTGGGCTTGTCACTGTACCATTCACAAAGTGTAGGGTAGTACTGTATTGAATAGATACACTAACATCACCACCACCACCAAAGACTCGTCTGGTGACAACAGTGGCTGATGCATAGCGTCTCCTTCACGCCTCCAACATCATTGGCAGCCATCATTTCTGCTTAGCATGAATCGACTTTCATCAGTGAACAGCACTGAGGCCCATTGGTCCCTCATCCAATGTAAATGCTCCCTGGCCCATGACGATGATGCCTGTGCATGGTGGTGTAGTCAGATACCTGTTCAGGTCATCAAGCATGAAGATCACACTGATGTAAACAGTTTTAAATGGTCTGATGTGACACTTGGGTGCCTCTCACCTCCATTAAATGTGCCTGGAGTTCTGTGGCATTCATTATCCGGTTCTGCAGGGCACAGTTCACAATGAAGTGGTCATCAGTGTGGGATGTGACCAAAGGATGTCCACTTCTATGCCTTTCTGTGACTCTTCCAGTCTCTCTGTATCTCTGTTGCAACCTGCTGATGACACTCTGTTACACTCTAAGCTCCGTGTCCACTTCTGTCTGAGAACATCCTGTTGGAAGCCTCAAAATGGTGATGTACTGCTGATCATTTGTTAGGTATTGTCTTATTGTCAGGATGTCATGATGTCAAAATGTGAACAGCATGATGAGGACTGTTTAAATACCAATTCTAATTGAATCAGGAAATGTATTGGTCGATTCATAGATTAAACACCTGTTGTGAATTTTGCCTTTAATATTCTTGTTAGAGAACAGCAAGTTGTGTAAAAAAGTACTGAAACGAACAGTTTGTGCATTCAAGTTAAGAGAAGGTCACATTAAGTTCACCTCTAAAGGTCAGAGCACATTTTAGGTTCATCCTGAAATTGATCCAAAAGCCAAATATCTCTAACTTTTTGTGAGTACTGTATGTGGCATGTGCTGGCAGAGGAAGTCCAGTCTTTAGTAGCTCCATTTCACAACATGGAGGATTTTAATTTTCTGCTAATAACATCTTGACTTATAGAGTCTATGACTTGATGGGTCTTTTTGGTGGCACGCACAGGCCCAACAGAATATTAGCCATATTGGTGACTTGATTTTAATGCTATGGCTAATTGGTGGATGTGTGAATGATTACTGATGGGAGACACCAGTTGGCATTGATCAAAGAACCCTTTGTGGAAACATATTTTTAAGAGTGTGTCATTTCATTCGCCCTATTCACAATCCCACAATTCCATGCGCGACCGGCAACATCCGATGTAGTTGTTTACATAATGGCAGCAGTGAATGTGTTGGCAGGAGAGTTTAAAATACGAAGAAATAAGCCAATCAGGGTTCTAGATGTTGTGTACCACAATGCAGTAATCGGCAACAGCTAGACAAACAACAGCAACAGAAAAGATCGTACTATAGGTTTCCTAAAGATACCACATTAAGGAAAACTTGGGAAAATTCTATCAGGCGTGAAAACTGGTCAGCATGTGACTGACAGAGTGTGTTCTGATCATTTTGTTGGAGGTAGGTTACTGCAAACATTATTTTATTCTACCCTAAGTATATACCGAAATATATACTGCACTGATAAATAAATAGGCCTCTAATGATATAAACATACACTGGCTGGCTTGATTAGGCCATGCAGGGCCCTAGCCTAGGCGTGGCTTATGTACTATTTCATAATGTGACATCTGTAGGGCTATCCACCAGTTGAATTAATTTTTGGATATTTTCATTAAAAATGTGTACCACAAATTATTATGCGTGATAGTG
>BRDA01025844.1:15585-24076 GCA_036984385.1 Crenuchus spilurus
GCCCGCGCATCCCGCCGCAACGCACGCGATGCATCACGCGTTGCTCCCGCCCTCCTCCGCGGCTTCCGGGTTGTCGGCCGTGACCTCCGTCCGGCCGCATCACGGACTGCTGAAGGCGCCCACTGCTTCGAGCTTCCAGCACTGGGGAGCGGGCATGCCGTGTCCGTGCAGCATGTGCCAGGTCCCTCCACCGCCGCCGCACGTGCCAGGCATGAGCGCCGTGACCATGACAAGGCTCACGGGTGACTCCAAATGACTCCTGAACCAGACATGGACTCAGTACTGAATTGTCATGAATTCACCCGGTTCTGATCTGAGCAGTGTTTAGTGCAGTTCGATGATTAAACTCAGCAGTTACACTAAACATCAAAGACTATTTCATGCCGTAAGGAACCAATTTGCTAAAGAAAGTTTAATTGATAGCTCGTTCAGGAACCTTTCTTTTTTTGTAATTGAGTGAAGCGCCTGTTTAAGAATGAAAGGTTCTTTCTAGAACCATACAGTAAATCTGCCAGTGTTAAATCAACACTATTACAGTTAAATTAACACTGAGAGTGTTACATTTTAACACCCTCAGTGTTAATTTAACTCTAATAGTGTTGATTTAACACTGGCAGATTTACTGTGCATACATCCACGCCAAGAACCACTTTAGGTTACTTTTAGGAGTGTAACTTCCGGGTTTAATAGTTGTGATCCGAACACGTTTGCCTTCAGTTGAATTGTTTTTGGTTGATGTCCTGGCTTCGCACAGATGAAATGAGTCTATTCGGCACTATTTTTTCAGTCTAACCTGAATCTCACTGGGACTTCTTTATGTGAGACAAAGTTAACTGAACAGAACGGATCAGTGACACTAATGTAGCTTTTCTAACCCGTTGATCTTCAGTAGGTGCTGATGCTCATCCTGACCGTGAACGTGGTGTAACTGTTCAGCCACTTCAGCTAAATGAGTAATTATTAGAGTTCATTTTCTGTGAATCTCCAGAACTACAGCATCCTGAAGAGTGGAAACGAGCCAAACGGTGGTGTGAAGTTAACATGTGTAAATAAATTGTGTAAATATGTAGAGAGTGTCTGTACAGTATGAGAGATTTTATATTAGAACCGGAAACACCCCGTCTTTGGGTTGAGGGGTGAGCCTGAAGAGTTCATATTGCACCTGTTCTCTCTCTCTCTCTCTCTCTCTCTCTCTCTCTCTCTCTCTCTCTCTCTCTCTCTCTCTCTCTCTCTCTCTCTGTCTAAAGTCCACATTTTTTGTTTCACTGTCATGTCACTGACCGACGCAAAGAATGATCATCTTTTATTTTTTATAAAAGTGCGAATTGATATTTATTTTCGATTGTATTTTCAAAGGAATTAAATGCCTTGTTGGAATTGTAAAACTGTAGGTAAAATAAATTGTTTAAAGTGAACTGTGATGTGATGTTCGTTTTTCTTTCAGTCAGATTTAACAGGAAAGTTCAGCTCATCCTCACTACATCAGACCAGCTGTTTAATGTCAATAAAATAAAAACTGATATGAATATTTCACATTATACTGTCAGTGTGCTTCTTTTAGTTATCAGCCTATTCAATTCTTTACCAGTTCTCATTTCACTATGAAGTGTCACTTCAGACCTCATCTCACCATCACTGATTACAATAAAATAATGAAAACAAGTTGACACTCACATTCAGATCTCTGTGTCTGATTACAAAAAAAGAACCCGTTCAATAGACTGAAAAACAAGACTTGGGACTTGGGACCATTTTCAGAAAAAAAAACATCAAATCAATTATTACATTTATATTAATAATATTACATCAATTATTACAGTAATAATAATAATAGTAATAGTAATTATTATTATTATTATTATTATTATTATTATTATTATTATTATTATTATTATTAAGTTAAATGTATAATTAAAAGTAATAATAATAATAATAATAATAATAATAATTATTATTATTATTATTATTATTATTATTATTATTATTATTATTATTATTATTGCTGTTGTTAGTAGAGAGAAAATGTTCTTTCTGTGATATGTTCCTTTTAAATGTATTTAAAGTTTATAGCTTAAATAATGTGCAGAAAAATTGCAATGCAACGAATATCAGAACGCTTATTTGTTGCGAAGAAAATAATAAGCAAACGCCAACTGCAAATAAATTGATCACATTTGAATTTGCCGTCATTAAAAAAGGAAAATCCTGTCTAAATTATTCTGAGCTGAACTGAATGCAGACGAGATTTAACAAACGAAACGTTTATTAACTTTAATGAAGCGTCTCGATCTGCTGAAAAAAAGAATAAGTAAATGTTGTTGATTTGAAGCTCAGAGGAAGTCATTTAGTTGGAGGTCAGAAACGCAGAATATTTGAATTGCAGAGATGTGTAAAATATGCAGAGGAATGACAGCCAACGTGCTGCAGCAGAATAAATAAAGGAGTATACTGCGGAATACATAAGTAAAAGCCAGCAGCTGGACGGCAGCTTTTCCGCTCTGTTACAATGTTTTCCAGGAGCCTTCAGAGCTGGAACGATATGGAGTAAACCTGGTCTTTGAATATTCATATTTGCTCGTTTCTTTCTGAGGTTTAGCACAGAGCATATGAGAGGAATTCAAAAGACAAAAGTCTTACAAAATCGAGGGCACTTTAAGTGCAGGAAGTTTGGTTTGAAAAATTGTTGGAACTACAGTATATTCCATACACTGCAGTGCACCACTTTATATCATTAACATACTAACATAATGTAGCCTACAACCTTAAATAAGAAAAAGTTGGCAAAGTATGGAAAATGCAAATAAAAAACATGCTGTTTCTTGCATTTGCTTAGACTTTTATTTCAATCCAAACATTGTGAATCAAGAATATTTCAAAGATAGGTTTTGCCTGCTCAGTTTTATTAAATTTTATTAATGTCCATAAATTCCTGCATTTCAGACTTTCAACAACAAGAAAAAAACTTGGAAGAGGTGCAATTTAGGGCTAGTAGTGAGACAAAAAAAAAATAATAATAATTGTGCAATTTCAATCAGGTGATGTAAACAGATGATTATAATAATCATGATTAGAAACAAAGTATCAACAAAAAGCTAAGTATTTGAGGAGTGAAAATGAGCAGAGGATCTGGAGTTTAACATATACAATAAACAATTCAATAGTCTGGAGGAATTTTGGTGTGCAAAGGGGAAGGGAACAAGCTGAACACCCATGACCTTTGATCCTTCATACTGCACTGTAATAATAACTGTCATTCATCAATAGATTTCTCTGGCAAACCTTTGTCAATATGGAATTACACTCACAACTGCCAAAATTATACTGCACAAAAAGAAGCCTTATTTTTTCACCATGTCCAGACACTGTGTCAACTTCACTGGGTTTGGAGTCACATAAGATGGGCAATCAAATAGTGGAAACATGTATTGTGATCAGACAAATTATTATTCTATATCTTTTTTTAAAGGAATATATGTGTGCTCCAGATCAACAATGAAAAGTTTCCAAACTATTATCACCAACAAGTCTAAAACAGGGCATGATCTGAGGTTGGCAAAGGTTTTTTAAGCTTCTGAAATGTAAACTCATATTTCAGAGAAATATATGCTAATGCAATCTTAGGGACATCCATGCATGTTTCAGCAAGACAAAGCAAAACCACATGCTGCACAAAGGCATGGCTGCCAAAAAAGAAGTCACCACTACTAGACTGTTCTTCCTGCAGCCCTGTCCACAACAGAGAGTGTGGAGAGTTTTGTGGGAAGAATGGTGGTATCTCCTGGTATCCTGAATGTGAAAGTGCAAAATCATTGGCCAATGTGCTTTTAACCTTTTTAACTTTAACCCCTGCATTTAACCAATCTGTGCTGTGAAACACACACACACACACACACACACACACTATAGTGAACAGAGAAGGTAGTGAGAACACCTGCCCAAAGCAGTGGGCTGCCCCTATCCACAGCACCTGGAGAGTAGTTGGGGGTTGGGTGCCTTGCCCACTGATACTTCAGCCATAACCTTATAGCCAGGGTTTATAATTGCATGGCCAAAAGACTGGATCCTTAACCACCAAGCCACTGCTGCCTCAACACCAAAATATATTTTAAGTATTGTGAGAGAGAATGGCAACATTACAAAGTGAAAGATGCTTTACCATTCCAATTTCAAAAATGTCTTGCAGACCTGAAGTGCAGGAACGGATTTATTCTAACAAATAAAATGAAATTTACCTGACAAACCATGAGCTCATACTATCTGTAATGAAATAAAAGTCCAAGTAAATGTAAGAAACACTGTTTTTTACATACTGTGTGTTTTCTTATTTGGGGTTGTACTAACAGCTGAAGTACTTATGCATATGGCAAAGTCCAGTTTTCTTGTCTGAATGAATTGGTCTTTGGTTTGCACTTTTGTAGGATTTATCTTAAATTTCTTTCTTATACAATTTTATTTTTTGCAAAACGCAGACACCTAACAACAAGCTGAAGTTTAATCTCAAAATCTTTTATCACCATCAATTTCCTTTCTCATTACCTAATTTTTTAAACAAACTTACAGATTAATGTAAAAATAATCCACTATAGGGTTACATTTGTTCCTTGAACCTAAACTTAACCTTAACAACCAAAGGTCAACGCTTCTGCTCTTTTTTTTCCAAAAAAGGTTTGTAATGAAAATGGCACATTTCTTCTAAGGAGCTGCAAAATGTCCCCACTTTTACAGATCTAGCATACATTACAAGGCAAGGTAAATTTAGCTCCTTTATTTTATTTATGAGGCCATACTGATACAGCGCTTGCACAACAGTCTAAAAGTTTAATGACTTCCGTTACTGTTTTCTACACAAACATAATATCTCGTGTAAAACTAAAGTAACAAAATAAAGGAAGCATGTCTTCTGCTGACTGATTTGGATTAAGAGGGATATTGTAAAAATCTGATTTGGTGGTGAACCATTCTTCTAAAGCTGTCAAAGCAGTGAGAGTTTAGCCTACAAGTTGAACTGACGATTGAGTTAAACAGAAGCTAGCAGGCTGCTAAATGTCTTGTCTCCCTTTTCAAACATCTGCTTGTTAGCAATCTTCGCCGCCTAGCCCATTTGCTCCGTGTAAAATGCAATTACCCCCGAAAGGTAATGAGAATTACACGCTATCACGTTTCCAAATTAATCACCGTGCACCTCCCCCGCCGACCCACGACAGCAGCCCCACCTTAATAAGCATCTACTTGCTTCTAGATAGCAATTCAAAAGCCGCTAATAGGCCTCAGTGTTAATGAGCCGATCCAAACACTGGCTAAACCAGGTAGCGGAAAAAGTCCACCATTAGCTGTAATGAAACAGCGTTTTAGGGGTTAAATGAGTGAGAACAAACTGCAAATATTCGATTATGTAAATGCTTGGTACATGTTGAGGAGCTGGAGCCGTGAAGCTTTTGAGCTCTGTTAATTATAGTGAGTGTGTATGCTTTCGTTTGAACAGTGCAGTAATTGCTGTGGTTATGTTAGCAGAGCGGTTAACTCTACATTAAGAGGCTAGAGGCTAAATTCTCTCACCTCAGAGGTCTTATAAGGAGTTAATTGGTTTCACTGGACTCCAGTCAGTGTCCTCCTCCAGGCTGTCTCGTTAGTCTGAACAAGTTGAGGAGATATGAGACCTAAAAAGCCATGGAAACTTTCAGGTGAGCTAATCACACTCTGGACATTTTCTGGACCTCATAAACATTAAGAAAACATATGCAATTAAAATTATGTACACATCAATTACATCGAAACTACACTCCTAAAATGAATGTATTAGGTGTAAAACCATTGAATTGCTCTTGAAACGCCCCTTTTTCTGACATTGGATATATGTATTTGGATTGGATGGAAAATTAACATGTAATTGAAATACATATGTTCTAAGCTTTGGCCTGATTATTTTTTTTGAGTGCTGATAGGCGATTGATGTTCCTGATATCAGCCTTTCATCTGTAAAGCTATGGAGTAGATCTTCATGGCATAGCAAACATTAGGATACACTCTTAATAGAAATGGTTCTGAAAGTGTTTTTCTTTTTAGAAAAAAAAATGGTGCTATATAGAACCATTTGGGTTCTTTGCATGGTGAAAGCATTCTTCAGAATGATGAGGAATGTGCGGTAGATGGTTCTATATAGACACCGTTTGAAAATAGTTCTATATAGCACCAAATAGGGTTCCTCTATTATTACAAGCTTGACATCGTAAGTACAACAGAACCCTTTTCAAAAAGGTTCTGTGTAGAACCACCTACAACACTTTCCTCATCAATCTGAAGAACCCTTTCACCATGCAAAGAACCCTTTATCCACTTGAAGGGTTCTTTCAGTGTTCATGTTTCTATATTGAACCATTTTCCTTACTAAAGAACTGTTGAAGAACTATGACAATGTCAAGAAGACCAAAGAGCTGATAGTGGACTTTAGAAAGCAAGAACATTTGCACACCCCCATCACCGTCAATGGAGTTATAGTGGATAGGGTCAGCAACTTCAAGTTCCTGTGTGTTCATATCACTGAGGATTTGACATGGACTGAACACATCACATATTTTTGAAAGGTTTGGAATGAACCCCAATAGCCTCAGAACCTTCTACACCATTGCTGTGGAGAGCGTGCTGACAGGTTCCATCACCAGCTGGTATGGGACCTGCACGGCCGCCAAGCGGAAAGACCTGCAGAGGGTGGTGCGAACAACCCAGCACCTCACCAGGGGCCAACCCCAAACCTCCCGAATTTAAACACCAGAGGAAGACCAGAAGGATTCTAAAAGCCTCCACATACCAGGATGTACAGAAGCATATGGTCCAGCACCAGAAAGTTCTGTTACAGCTTCTTTCCCCAGGCCATCAGTCAGTATTACTCTTATTTCAATCATCATGCTTCTTATGGACAATCAAACCACATTCACACTCACAACACAGACTCACTGAACTAAGTTCTGCACATCCACACCTGCAGACAGAGACTGACACCTATACATCCACCCATTCAGTACAATCATCATGTGTACATCTGTATATACCAGAGCATCTAATCCACAGCTATATGACTCATATGAAAACACACACACTGACACACACACACACACACACACACACACACACACACACATATTGGAATTGTATAAATAATCAATGTTTATGTATATTCACTGTTTATTAAATATATTTTTCATATTGCTATAATCTTTTGTTGTATTAAGTACTGCAGGGACTAAGTTTTTCACTCACCTTCACACCCGTGTAAGGTGATGTGACAAAGTTGATTTGATCTGATTTTTTGAAGAGTGAAGGGTATAAAAGTACAGTATCAAACAAAGATTTAAAAAGTATTTAAAATTGCTAATTTGAAAGAAAATATAATTGATATGCCCCTTTCCAGGTCTGATACATGAAAATAACTTGTTTACATCTCAATTGCAGTTATATAAGTTTTACACAAGGATATGTTACAATGTAATATTGTTTTACTTAAATAAACACATTTGTTTGAAGTAAGCTGTACATTTAATGCCACAATCAAGACTTTTTTGATAGAAAATCAAATCAAATCTTCACCCCAGAAGTGAAAGTCATACTAAATCTGAAAATGTGTGTATCACTGCATCTCTAGTAATGACTAAGTTGGTCTTCTTTTCATTCATTGTGGAAAATGCAGTTCTGTCCACTCATGGATGGACTTAAGAAGTGGGGGAGATTCAGTCCTCACCAAGGGCAACAGACCCTCTTTTCTTAAACTCACAGATTGTGTTGTTTACGGTTTGAATATTCATGTTGCATCTTTCTGTGTGCGTGTGCTTGTGTGTGTGTTACACTTACATTTCAAACCCATTCCTAAATCCCCTGGTTCAGTCCAGATGCAGGCCTTTTCAGACACTGGGCCATGTTGGTGCAAAGGATTAGACAGAGAGGATTGGAGCAATGCATCAAAGGTGGCGTAAAAACACCAAATGAAAGAAAGAAAAGAAAAAAAGAAAGTAAACAAATAAAAAGAAGTGCATCTGTAGCATTGATAATAGACAGTGTTTGAGAGTGTGAGTGAGCTAGAGAGAGAGAGAGAGAGGATTATCTCTTCATTGTAGTTCTCACTCTTACATCTTCACTCTGATTGTGACTGTTACAGTTTAACTATCACATGTTTAATTTATTCATCATCTTTATTATTAATGTTATTCAGTCCCTCTGTGATCATGCCAAGAAACCATCATGGACTGAGATGTATGAGTGAGGTGGTGTTTAAGGGGGTAAGGGGTGGAGGGGTGTTACAGTAGCCATATGAGAGCCCTCCTCCCATGGGAAGGCTGATTCTCCCTTTCTCCTTCATCTGTTCTTCTTTAAGCAGCACATGGCACTGAAAGGGGTCCACTAAAGAGCCCAAGAGCCCACATATATATATATATATATATATATATATATATATATATGTATGTATGTATGTATGTATGTATGTATGTATGTATGTGTATAT
>BRDA01025846.1:0-10225 GCA_036984385.1 Crenuchus spilurus
TTGAATTAAATTATGATCAAAAATAATTTTCATACATGTTTACTGCTTGGAATCCACGATTGTGCGCAGGTCAGGGCCATTTTTTCCACAATATTCTAATTTTTTTAATGTAAATCAACTTGCATCCTGAAGTAAAGTTCTCCTAGATAAGAGATTATACTTCTAGACGAAGAAAAAAAAGCAAAAGTAAAAAAAAGATAGTGATTTCATTTTAAAAAAAAAGTTACATTTGTGAAATTTTATATTTCACAGTAACCATCAGGGGTGCAAAACACGACCATGTATGATGTATCAAAATTCTACTCAAAGGTAGACGTGAAAAGCATAATACTTAAACTTTTAGAAGTAAAACATACATTTTAACAAAGAAATGTAAGCTTTGTGTGTGGTATCTCACAGTCAAAGGATTAATGCTGATAAATGAACACAGTGGTGTGCTGATAAGAATTTGGTTAAGATGTGTTTATGAAAAACTTAAACTAGCAGGAGAAAAAGGAAAACCTGGCATTTGAAAAGTGTACTAGTCTAACAAATGTTCTCTGTTGAAATTGTTATTGATTAAACGTAATTTTATAATAAATAAGCACAGTACTCCTTAATACTTAAGCATTTTCCATCCCAGTATTCAGGGGTGTATTTCACAAAGCAGGATTTCTCAGTTTTACCAGTTAACTTAAGCTTAAAGTCAAATTTGTCCAATAGTTAAAGAGTAGCAGGATCTTCCTATTGAACAATCCTCATGGTTGGGCTTAAACTATTTGGCTTACTTAGACATTCTACTTTGCTGAACATCTAATATGATAACAGCTATCAACTATAGCAATATTCAGATTGGATTAAAATTACATGGGCTCCTGGGATAATTTTGTCTTTTAATGGAGAGTCCTCTTTGATTTTATTCCCATCTGCATGCACTTTTTTTTCTCCTCCTCTGTGAAAGTTACAGGCTGAATTATGTACTGTTTTTCAGTTAACACGGCACCCATCTAATCATTTTCATGATCATCTCATGTTGGAAAATAGAAATATTTGGCTGCTGCTACTAGCTGTATTTAGTTATGGAAACAACAAAAAACTTCACAAATCAAACAATATTAAAGCTTTAAAAGAGCCACATAATCTACTTGGTTTGGGTGGAATTATAGAGCAGAAGAATGAAAATGTAGAGAGAATAGATAGATTTTAAGTTCAGTCTTGAAGGATAGAGTGGGGCAGTCTGAGTGACTGATGTAAGGAGTTCCATAGCTTGGGGGCCATGACAATGAAGGATCTGCCCCCTGCAGATACTAGTTTGAACTTAGGGACATTCAACAGATGAGAATTAGAGGAACTAAGTGTTCAGGAAGGACTGTAAGGATGCAGGTGCTCAACTAAATAGGTTGGAGCTCGACCATGGAGAGATTTGCAAGTTTTCATGGTGAGCAACGGGTGAAGACAAGGAAATATTACGTAGATGGAAAAAGTCTGTTTTGCCCAAGGACCTGACATGAGGCTCAAAAGAGAGGACAGAATCAAACAGTACCTCTAATTTGTGGAATACACCTTACATTTTTACTGTTACATCATCCAAGTTAACAGTAAAAGTTTGCAACCTCACTCTTATGGCCAATGAGTAAAATCTCAATATTTATTTGTGTTTAATTTTAAAATGTTACATCTCATCCATTCTTTGAGGGCATGAATGCAATATCTTATTGCAGGTGGTGGAAGGATAGAGGTAGTTTTGGTGCCAAAATAGATCTGAGCATCATCATTATAACAATTAAACTGAAGTCAATGAAGGTGGATGATCTGACCATGGGGAAGCACATAGACTGTAAAAAGAAGAGGACCACATACTGATCCCTGAGGGACTCCTTGTGTAGCATTACTGATAGAAGAATTGTGTTTACCAAGGGAAACAAAGTGAAATATATTAGTTAAATAGGATCTGTACCAGTAAAGAGCTAGGTCAGTGATACCAATAACTGACAGGTCAGAGATATGGTAGGATTTACTGTATCAAATGCAGCACTTAAATCTAACAGGAGCAGAATACTGAGGGCACCAGAATCAGTGGAAAGGAGGAGGTAATTAAGAACTCATAGAAGGGCAGTCTATGTGCTATGCATAGTACCGAAACCTGACTGGAAAGGCGCAAAAAGATCATTCTATAGCAGAAAAGTCTGCAATTGAGAAGGGATGACCCTTTCTAGCAGCTTAGCTAGAAACTGAAAATTAGATATTAAGAGTAATCCTATAATATAAAACTTAAGCACAGTACTCTAGCATTTTCCACCCCAGTAACTAGGGGTGTTTATCAGGTTATACAGGATCTTAAACTCAAAGTCAAACCTGTCCAATGGACGTTCTTATTTGACAATCCTCATTGTTAGGCTTAAACTATCTGGCTAGCATAGAAATCCTGATTTGTGGAACACTAGTATTAGTATCAGCTTGCTGTAGTATCATTAAATCACATTCACTGACCAATGAACATGAAATTGGACTGGTCATGTACTAAGGAACATTAGCAATGAATGTAGCTGATGAAACTTGAGGTCTATGAACTGACAGAGGTCTCGGTCTCTAAAAGAAGCCTTACTCTTGTGTGCCCTGCTCATACTTGATCTCCACATAAGCTCACTTCTTCTATGGTTACTGGAATATTGCATCCTTTGTGACGATGGGCTTTGTCTCTTCTTCTGTGTCTTGCAATCCATTCTCTTCCAGGCTGGATTCATTATCCTCATACATATTCTGTGTCTTCCAATCCTATGAAATATGAAAACCTATTAGTGCTAAAAAAACTGTGGTCAGTGGCGAATAGCTTTCTGTACACATCACCAAATGTATACAAATGCACAATGCGAAACCATTTCACTCAATCATTTGTCTCTTTTTGGTCATGAGTGAGGTTTATTGTGATTTTATATTCATTACACAGAGTGACATTTTTCAAGTCTTTTTTTTTGTTTTACTGTTGATCAGTATGATTTATAGCTTATGAAAATCCAGTATCTCAAATTATTAGCATTATTCATTTTGAGTAAATTAGTAATCAAACAACATTAAAACAACAAAAGGCTTGAAACATGTTACTTTATGTATAATGAATATAAAATATTTCAAATTTTTGGAAAGGCATTTTATGCATTTTAGGTGCACCAAGAAAGTATCAAAACATTTCAGTACTCAAATTTGGTAATCAATGTTACTAACACTTCCAATACTTTCTAGTACAAAGAAGTTTAAATTTAACACTGTATTTTGCTCAATTTTATAGTCTTTTGGTGATTTTTTTTCTGTATTTTGAAGATATTTTTGTGTAATTCTCTGTATTTTGTCAACAGCTGTAGAGTTGTATGCATTACAGAGATCACATTAAAAAAATTAACAGACATATTAGTTAAAGTGCAAAAGATGTTTAAATGTGACTGCGTTCTATCAAACATTTGATGTTTTAGTTTACAGTCAGAGTGTTGATTTGGTACAGAGTATCTAATACTATACTTGGTATGAGTATCAATATCAAAATTCTTGTATCTTGACAGTCCCACTATTCTAGTTGTATAGTGGTCAGCATTGTTAGCCTCACAGCACCAGTTCTAAAGAAAACACATCTAGACTGATGAACTATATCCACAGTGAGAAAAATCGCCCCTTTGAATCATTCCTTTAAGTATTACTGGAATTTACCTCATCCATCTCTTCATCATCCTCTTCCTCAAACGGCTTCTTCAGAGCTTTATCGAGGCTATCGATGGTGTGGATTGGAATGTTGTTGATGCCCTGAGAAATCAAATCATGTTTGTTGTCATATTACATATACACAGGTGTACAATGACAATCTTAGCAGCACTTAAATAACACATACACATTAACACACAAGCATTGTACTTAACATAGTTTTTAGTATGTTACACTTTTTTAATTAATGAAATCAAGCTATGATATATACAGATGTACACATTTCCATACATGTAATTGTGAGGCTGTGTTAATAAAACATGGGATTATTACACGGTATATACTAGTTATAATATTCCAGATTGTATAAGATATACATATATGTACAAGAAGTCAAACTACAGTTATCAGAATATTATATATATAAAACGTATATGTATATCCTCTCATTGTCCATGTTTCCACTAACCATATAGGTGCACTTTCACACCTCCTTTCACCCTGTTCTTCAGTAATCAGGATCTCCACAGAGCAGGGGGATCATTCTCAGTGACACTGACGTGTGGAGATGTTAAACAGTGTCCACTCACTGTTCACCCTTTAAGACACACCTATATATTGCTGCACAGTTTGTGTTGGTCCTCTAGTTCTTCACTGGTGACACTGTTGGCTCGTCGGTTCACTACTTTCACTCAAGCAGTGTACTGACCAACACACTCTAACACACCACCACCACGTCACTGTCACTGAGTTGCTGAAAATTATCCACCACCTATAAAGTCAGTGGAGCTGATCAAATCTGATATGACTGTGCATAGATTTGAAGATTGAGAAGCAGAGCTGCTGTCCAAAGTAATATAAGAATTCCCCCGGTCCACCTTAAATGCAGCAGCGGTTCCATTAGACCGCCCATCAAGCCTGTCAAGCGCCGGAATGTAACTGCTACAGTATTTAAATGGAACGAGGGAGTTCAGTCTCTGCAGAGATTGTTGACTTACCATGTCCTGTTTTAACCTCCCCAGGACTTTACGAAGCTCACGGCGGACAGTTCTGGCCGAGACCGGGTCACAGCGGTTCTGGTTCAGTTCTGTTGTTATTTCTAAAGTAGTAGCTTTAATATTTCCTTTGTTTTGGCGCTTTTCTATAACTATCCTGAGCAGTGCCTGTCTGTCCGTTTCGGACAGTTTGGACTTGCGGCCGCAGTTTCTCTTGGCTGAAGCGGTCTGTCCATATCTGGAGTAGGCCGTCAGGACTTTAGACACGGTTCCCCTCGACACGTTCAGTATTTCTGCTGTTCTAGTGACCGAAGCTCCGGCCATCCGAGCTCCGACTATCTGTCCTCTCTCAAACTCAGTCAGCTGTCTCATTGTTAATAACGTGCTTACCGTCGTTTGTTGTTATTATTACAGCGGCTCAGTGCTGCCCCTAGCGGTCATATCTATACCGCAGTGTAATAACACCCAGCTGCAGTCCCACAGACAGGCCCCTGAATGGACAGGCCCTGTAATAGGCGGAAAAAGCCCCGTGCTGGGCGGATGTGTAAACCATGCTGAATATTTAACTGTAATCCTATTACTTATAGTGTAATGTTAGTTGCTGCTTAACTTCACAGTGTTAAAGTCCAGATAATGTAACTATTAACCAAGTAAAATAGTTAATATACAAAAAATAAATTAAATGAATAAAATAAAACATTAAAAAGTAAATAAGAGTTGTTAGGAGAAAGTCTCTTCTTTCTATAAAGAACAAGGTAGCATTGATTAATTTTGCAACTGAACAAACAAGATTTCTGAACCAATATCCTTTAGACAGGCAAGACCAAAGTGGAGATTTTTGGCCATAATTAACAAAAAACAAACCTCAAACCAGCTGTCAAGCACTGTGGTAGATGGATGATGATCTGGGCACCTTGAGTCAACCATGAAATCCTCTGTATATCAAAGTAATCTAGAGTAAAATGTGGGTCATCTATCTGACAACTAAAGCTTTGCTGACATTGAGACAGACAACAGGACAATGATCTCAAGAACACCAGCAAACCTACAACGGAATGTTTGAAAAATAAAAGAATCAAGGTTGTAATGGTCCAGCCAAAATCCAGACCTCAATCTAATATACAGTGAGGAAAATAAGTATTTGAACACCCTGCAAATTTGCAAGTTTTCCCCATTAGAAATCATGGAGGGGTCTGAAATTTTCATCTTAGGTGCATGTCCACTGGGAGATAGATCCTCTAAAAGAACAAATCCAGAAATCGCAATGTATGATTTTTTAATAATTTATTTGTGTGTTACTGCTGCAAATAAGTATTTGAACACCTGTGAAAATCAATGTTAATATTTGGTACAGTAGCCTTTACATAAGTCAAACGTTTCCTGTAGTTTTTTACCAGGTTTGCACACACTGCAGCAGGGATTGTGGCCCATTCCTCCACACAGATCTTCTCCAGATCAGCCAGGTTTCTGGGCTGTCACAGAGAAACACTGAGTTTGAGCTCTCTCCAAAGATTTTCTGTAGGGTTTAGGTCTGGAGACTGGCTAGGCCACTCCAGAACCTTGATATGCTTCTTACGGAGCCACTCCTTGGTTATCCTGGCTGTATGCTTTGGGTCATTGTCATGTTGGAAGACCCAGCCATGACCCATCTTCAATGCTCTGACTGAGGGAAGGAGGTTGTTCCCCAAAATCTTGCAATACATGGCCCCGGTCATCCTCTCCTTAATACAGTGCAGTCATCCTGTCCCATGTGCAGAAAAACACCCCAAAACATGATGCTTCCAACCCATGCTTCACAGTAGGGATGGTGTTTTTCGGATAGTACTCCTCATTCTTCGTCCTCCAAACACGGCGAGTGAAATTAAGACCAAAAAGTTCTATTTTGGTCTCATCTGACCACAGCACTTTCTTCCATGACTACTCTGGATCATCCAAATGGTCATGGGCAAACTTAAGACGGGCCTGGACGTGTGCTGATTTAAGCAGGGGAACCTTCCTTGCCATGCATGACTTTAAACCATGATGTCTTAGTGTATTAGCCACAGTAACCTTGGAAACAGTGGAGCCAGCTCTCTTCAGGTCATAGACCAGCTCTTCCCGTGTAGTTCTGGGCCGATTCCTCACTTTTCTTAGTATCATTGATACACCACGAGGTGTGATCTTGCATGGAGCCCCAGTCCGAGGGAGATTGACAGTTATGCTTCTTCCATTTTCTAATAATTTCTCCAACAGTTGATCTTTTTTCACCAAGCTGCTTGGTAATTGCCTCATAGCCCTTTCCAGCCTTGTGAATGTTTGCTGATTGGCAGGTGTTCAAATACTTATTTGCAGCAGTAACACACAAATAAATTATTTAAAAATCATACATTGTGATTTCTTGATTTTTCCTTTAGATTATGTCTCTCACAGTGGACATGCACCTAAGATGAACATTTCAGACCCCTCCATGGTGTCTAAGTGGGAGAACTTGCAAATTCGCAGGGTGTTCAAATACTTATTTTCCTCACTGTAATATAGTAAAACTAGCTGAATTAGTGCAGCAGTTCAATACATTCAGTCTATTTTAAAAGATCCATTGATATGCCTTGCACAAAATTTTATTTATTTTATTTTAAAACATGTAGCATTAGAATTAAGTAACAGCCATTTTAATCAGCTTCACTAAACAAAATATAAGCAGAACATATGGATAAGAATATATAAGGCAACACAGATATTACCGTCAGGATAACAGGTCATGTGTATGTCAGTACTGTACATAAATTTGGTCTGGTCATTAGTGGAGAGTGTGCCCACAGTCTATGCACCGCTGGAGGTGACAAAATGACACTGTTGTGGGTGTGCTGCTGCACATGTAGCCCCAAACAGGCCTTGGAATCTCATTGCCTTTCTCGTGGTTCATTTTGTTCCTCACTTGAACCTTCTTCATTCATATAGGCCTGTCGGATGTTCATATCCTGTAAAATAAGTCTTTCAATTAGTGCTTAACATACATATCGGACATACAGCTCCTGAAGCAATGAAGAGATGGCTGAAAATGGTCTGAAACTAATTGACAACTATTTCTAATGTGATATATACAGCCCTGGCTTGGAATGAACTCAGCCCTGGATGTCGGGGTTTACTGCATGTATAAATAAGTGAGCAGGGAACCAGGGAAACTGATCATGTGCATATTTTAAAAAGCTGGACATCAGAATAAGCATCTCCACACAAAAAACACTAGATATTTTATATACTGTATACCTAGGAGCCATAATGTTAGTCACATCCTTGTATTGTATTGACCTTGGATGTAGTCACATCCACTCATTGTAAATGTTTATCAGCTCCACTGAAATTTAGGATCTAAATGGCTAAATTGTATACACTCACTGAGCCAGGTCCCATGTCAGTTACAACCTTTTCTACAGTGACTGTTCTCTTACCCTTATCTGCAAGTTAAAGACAGGGCGGGCAGTTCTGGACAACCTTTTATTGTTCATTTTCTCATGCTAACTGACATTAATGCCGACATGTGGCATTCTCCATAGCTTACTTGGCCAGACACGAGTCACCAGATTTTACTATAAAAAATGCCCTCCTGCTTTCAATAAATGACAGCAATGTGAAGAAACCATGTGATGACTCGCATGTCTGTTTTTTTTGGCTGACCTTCCACAGGGACGCCAGCCAACGACAGAACACTGACCATATAGGTACACTTTGTAGTTCTACAATTACAGACTGTAGTCCATCTATTTGTCAGCATACTTTGTTGTTCTTCAATGGGCAGGTCCACCACAGAGCAACTTGATCATTCTGGATGACAGTGACATGGTGGTGGTGTGTTAGTGTGTTTTTAAACACCTCAGTGTCACTGCTGGAGTGAAAATAGTGCACCAAAAACTAGAGGACTAGAGAACACAAAATCTGCCGAGCTGCTGTCTCTGACTTTACATCTACAAGGTGGACCAACAAGGTAGGTGTGTCTAATAGAGTGAACAGTGAGTGAACACAGTGTTTAAAATCTCCAGCAGCTCACACACTAACAGACCACCACCATGACAGCATCATAGGAGAATGATCCACCTGCTGTATGTGGGTCCTGAATTTTGTAAAACAGGGTGAAAGTGGACCTGATCAAATGGACAGTGTAGATATAAAGTTGTAACCATGATCAGCTTCACCTCAGCATCGATATCTCCATCCTCCTCTACCTCACTCCTCTTCTGTAGAGCTCCGTGGTGGGGGTGGACGGACATGTCTCCACACTGAACACAAACAAAGAGTGACATTATTGTGCACACAGTCCTGCCGTGCTGACAGAAGTATACAGGCTGTGTTACTGTAAGGTGAACTCACACTCTTTTGTTTGGCTGTTTTCCTCTTTTTGTGCCGTTTTCTCTTCTCCAGGTCAGCCGGGCCGTGTTTGCTGTAAGCTGCCATGACTTTAGACACGGTTTCTTTTGATACATTAAGTAATTCAGCCGTTTTGGCCACTGAAGCTCCTGTACTTAGTGCACCGACTATCTGCCCCCTCTCAAACGCCGTCAGCTGCTCCATGTTCATAATAAAGCCTTCTTCTGCTGTCAGCAGCCCCGCAGTGCCACAGCGCACTGCTGCCTCCAGCGGCCAGAGTGGGTATTGCACCTGCTCAGATATTTACCTTTACCCAGACACATAGACAGAGTCAGTCAGACATACATATTGGCAGGCAAAGACAGACAGGCGTATAAACAACTAGACATGGATAGGTAGGCAGACAGATAAATAATCAGACAGATTGGAAGACAAAGAGCCAGACAGACATACAGACAGATTTGCAGACAAAGAGAAATAAATGCATACAGTGGGGGTAAAATAAATATTTGATACACTGCCGATTTCAATGCTCTTACTGAGGGATGGAGTTCATGTCACATGTCATGTCATACGCCGTCATCGCTTCGCGATGGTAGGCTGCACAGACGAGTCACTTCTCTCCAATGCCATCTGTCTCTGGTTGCTTGTAGCAGGCTAGCACCTGATAATCCAGTCCATGTCTTGATGTTATCCATCCAGGTTATTCTTGGCCTTCCACGTCTTCGGACTCCCTCCACAAGTCCAGTCATAACACTTCCTTCAATGCTCTCATGTGCTGCCTCATCACATGACCAAAGTAAAATAACTTGCGGGATTTAACGTGCATCAGTAACTCCTTTTGAGTTATAGCCATCTCATAGACTTGCTCAGTGGTCATCATCTTCATCCATGAGATCTTCAGCAACTTCCTGATGCACTTGTTCTCAAAAGCCTGAATACGTCTTTCTTCCTCTTTCTTCAGTGTCCAGGCTTCACATCCATATGTAGCTACTGGCCAGACTAAGGCTTTCATCAGTCTTTGTTTGGTGTTGGTGCTAATTGACTTGCTTTTCCACATATTTGTCAATTTGATCATCACCAACATGCCCATGGCCATTCTTGTCTTCACTTCACTGGCACAGTCTGCAGCTTTTGTTACTCTGCATCCCAAATATGTGAAAGAGTCTACTTGCTCCAGAAGTCTTCCTTCGACTGTGATCTTCACTATATCTTCAGTG